>WOVY01007832.1:0-32284 GCA_013436015.1 Rhipicephalus annulatus | reverse complement strand
GAAGTGAAATTAGGAAGGCCGCCGAACAAAATTTACCACAGTAACTTGATGAAACCATAAGTTCAACGTCAAGCGGTCTTAAATCTGCTGTTGAATGCTATAGAGGAAGAGGGAGCTGACATTTTGAGTTCTAGTTATGTAATCGAAAGGGGATTGGAGGTAATATTGGAGCAATCGAACCTAGGGCCTAGGTTAAGTGAAGTCCAGAAGGAGGACCTGAGAAGGAATGTTTCTTTTTATGAGAAATCTGGACTCCCATATTGTAGTTACACAGATGTGCAACGTCGCAAGTTTGTGCCGCTCTTGGTACCGCAAAGGTATCGTCGCCTAGAGGTGGCCGATTACTGAGATGGAGCATGATGCTCCAACAGCACAACTTTGACGTTCGCTAAAAAAAGGGAAAGCTAAATGCTAATGCAGATGCATTGAGCCGTGCGTTAGTCAGTACCTTCTCCACCTTTCGGTTTTTCACAGGTGATGAGGGCAAAATTTTGTCCTCATCACGGCCTTAGCAGAGCGCTCTCGTACAGAGTGAGCTCAAGGAGTCAACTTTGTGTTCTGTTTTATTTCGTTACGTTATTGTACGTGTAAAAAAATTGAGTTCTCATTTTAAGGGTCTTGTGTCCCACTTGTGCCTCTTGGCCTGAAGGAAGTGAAATTCCGATAGACACGTAGCTAGGTGTAGGATGTACTATACTTTGTCTGGTGTTCTGTCGGGTGACAAGGGGCGCTTGATTGTGTCGTGTGTTTTCTGTTGTCGAAACCATTCTTGACAATTTGCAGAACCATCGACAAGTGCTGAAACCAAAGATCGTCAGAAGAGACGAGCGAAGCTGGTCGACAAGTTGTGGCGACAAGCCAGTGGAGCTGGGATCCGTCCTCAAGAATGGGATGTGTTCCCCAAAACAGAGTCTGGAGCTGCAGTCTCCCCATGGCCCTGGATGCGAATCTGGAGGGACCTGGCATACGAGTGCGCCTGACATCCGAGCCACGTGGAAGCAGCTCGTCTTTCCAGCGCATTGTCTGGCGGCGGGGGTGCTGTTATGCCTGCGAGTCCACAGCGAACGTCCATGTCTCTGAAAAAGGCAATTTGTGTCTAGGCCAGCCCGCGAGTCCGCCTGACGCGAACAACACAACGGCGTCATCAGGCGGCGGTGCCTTTCTGCCGCGCACGCACAGTGACACCTCAGCCAGCGAGCCCGTCGAAGCAATCAGCGCCTTCCTGTCTGGCGAGTCTGATGCAATGCGTGGCGACGTCACTCGTCCTTGGGTACAGCCACGTGCAGCGCAGCGGCTCCAGATTCGATGAGATTGACGTGGCCCAGCGACGACCCCATTGTAGGACTCTCACCTCACGACCAGCGGCACTTCTGGTTGGACATTTGGCTACTCAAAAAATCCGCCTGGTGCATATGAAAAAAGCTCAGCGGCGCGTCGCGAGCAGTAGACCTATGTGTTAGAGAGGAGACCTCGGCTCTTCGGGTCTCTAAACTGTCAGCCACAGTGCCGAATTTGTAACACCTCTGTATATATGCTGTACGTAAACCTTCTTTAAATCACCGTCGTCTCGTCTGCTCGTCTATTAGCTCTGCGCAAAAGCAGTCGCGAGCTGAGAAACCTACGCTACCAAACGGCTGGTGACCGTGTCGGCGGAGATCGGAACAGTGGCGCCTTCGAGACCGTGTTGGCGTCACCGTCTTTCGTAACAGTCGTGGCAGCGGCGAGATTCGTGGCACCCTTCGTAACGTCATTGGAGGGGCGCTTCGTAACAGTGCTAAGCGGTGAGCCTATCAGGATTTCAAGCTTCTCGGCTACAATCTTATTTCCACAGGTGCAATTGAAAAGTCACAAAATGCAGCGAAATGGGAAGTTCATTGCACATGATACTCCCGTGAGACACGACGAAGAACTGGGGTGGCGGGTGGTGAATGCATAGCAAAGAATGGTAGAGAACAAATAAACAAGTCATTTTCTCGTATATAAATATTTCTAGGGTATGCGCCCTATTGATGTCACGTCAGCCACTGTTCTGGCGTTTCGAAGGGCGCTAAAAGAACGAGAAACGCCAAGACAGAATAACACGCTCGACTGTGTATCTTCAGAAGCTGTTTTAGGCCCTTATATACATAGACTGCACATTAAAAACGGAAACAAGATATCAGTCACGACACCGCAAATGCCACTCTCAGAAATCTTAAAACCAAAGAAGAACAGGTCAAGTAAAGTATTTTGCGCTCAGATTTCTCACTCGTGTAAAAATATGACAAACGGCGGCACGTAGAAAATTATTGTCCGGCGGCAGTGGTGGCGTGGCGCGGCGGCGTGCAGCTCTACTGATGAAACTATCTGATTTTTCTAATTCGAAGGTTATCAGTAAGTGGCTGCTATTTGTCGCGCAATCAACGACTGACCAATACGATAAATTAAAATTGTAGCTTGTGAAAGTAAAGTACTGTACTGAAGACGTATGACGGCACACGCATGTTGGGCTTCCAGAATTCAGATATGCAAAATGATTATATTGACGCCATCGCAACAACCGGCTGCCGCACGTATCAGTTTTTACTTCCGATGTATTATGACGGGAGTTGAAGTCACCATCTAATAAAACATTTCCTAGAGACGTGGAAATTAAAAAATCTAATGGCCGAGTTTCATCTACGCCCGAAGGAAACTAAGCCTTTATTACGGACATCTGTCCAGTAGGGGGAGGTGCGCATACAACTTAGAATTCGTATTTCGGGGAGAGGACTTTCAACGTTGGTTAGGCTTTATGGCAAAGTTTGTTCAAAATCATTGTGAAAATTCTACTACCTGTCATAGTGTGGTCTAGTTTGAATGAACGGTGTTTATTAAAATAAAAATTGGTATCTGGAGCGACCCAATATTCCTTAAGAAAGAATAAACGGGATTTATTTTTATCATACATACAGTGTAAGTCAGCAATAAAAACAAACTGAGAGTGACAATTCCTCTGCAGAACTTTACCGCCTTTACTGCCATGCCGACCCCGCCATGTCCGAGGAGAAGATTGTCAGTCTGCTCATGCGAGGAGTCAAGCAAGAACTCTTCGCGGGGCTGATCAGGGACCCCCCAAAGACGGTGGCCGAATACATTTCAGAAGCATCTACGATAGAGAAGACGCTCGATATGTGGACACGGCAATACAACCGTTGCTTCTCGTCTACGAGCTACGCTGACATACAAGAGCAGGAAACCGCTGACTTGTGCGAGACGATCCGAGCGATCATGCCAGGAGAACTGCGAAAATTGCTTCCTTCAGCGCAGCCTCGCGTGTACTCCACCGCCGACGTCGTAGCGCCAGAATATGCACCAATAGCTGGGCGTTTCTCAGCCTCCACAACCACAGCTGCAAGTAATGAGCTATGCTGCTGCAGCACGCTGTCACGCCCCTCTTCCTCCACGCCCACGCCAAAACGGCGCCCCATAGAACTTCCGTCGCCAGGCACAACCACCGCCACCACTACCACCACCACCGATGTCCTATCCTTTGCCGGACGGCCAGTGCAGCACGCCGAGGAGAACCAACGTTTGGCGTGCACCTGACAACCGCCTGCTCTGCTACCAATGCGGCAAGGCCGGGCACACCTATCGCCATTTCCAGTACCGAGAGATGGGTCTACGGGGCTTTGACACCAACGCGCCGTGCCCATAACGGGGTGAAGAACCGCATGACATAACTGACTACCTCGCAAGAGTGAAGCAGACACCCCGACGACCTTATCGTTCACCGTCGCCAAGCCGCTACGCCTCACCGCTCCGCGAGCAGTACGCTGGCCCTGTTCGGGGCTGATCTCCGAGCCCTTACTTGGAAAACTAAAGAAAGCAACCGATGGAAGTGCGGTTGCTGTACGACGAACTACCGAAGATGCTCCGCCGCTGACGACGACAACGCCGCCACAAAATCCAAAGCACCCGTTGCCAGACAAAAGGGTCTTGACGTCGAACCGTCGCAGCCTGCAGATGACGTCACGATGCAACGTGGAAGCAATGAAGCATATAGACGTAGCCATGACCCGACGCCACGACCCAACCGCAACGCATGACGATGAACCAGCGACCTCGACGAAATATTCGACGACCGCCTCGTCACTGCTTTCCTCGATAACAGGGGCCGACTTTTCTGTCGTCAGTGGGTCTTTCGCGACGAAGTTGAAAAAAGTGAGGACTTCATGGCAAGGTGTCGAAATCAGGACCGCTGGAAGTCACCTAATTGACAGTATTAGTTTACGGTTAACGTGATAACAGAGTTTAAGGGCATGGCGTTACCGTGCAGCAAACGTTCGTTGTGGACAGCGTCTATAGTTTAGCAGGATATCGTTTACGTGGTTTACGTGCCCCAGCTGAGACGGTGGCGCCATCTATCAGATGGTCACTAAGTTAAAGACGGTGAAAAGGAAAAGAAAACGAGAAAGTCTGCCTACTCCACCTCGCGAAGCGTTGTTACAAGTTTATTTTACTAATAAACAAAGCAAATAAATATGAACCACGCACCAAACGCGAAAAAAATTTGTTGCCGGTTTGTCTACATCGATCTTGTAGTTAGGCTTAGAAGTGTTCGAAATGGAGAGCTATCTCGATACTTACGCCAAGTTATCCGTGATTCTCGGTCATCGAAGCTAACTGAAGGCAAGTGAAGCCACTTTAAACAGTCGTGTGCTGCGAACAAGGTAAATCTTTCAACAACTACGTCAAAATCGTTTCGAAGCAGGCGTCCGAGAGTGCCGCCATGTTTACGTACGCTACGTACACTTACGCTACCATGGTAACCTTAAACATGAAAAATACCTCGCGTACAGTAAGCGGTGCGAGTAACGTACGTACCTGCGCATGCGCACTTCGATTCCGGTATCTCCGTACGCTCTGTTTTTCGGTAAGCCCGGTATACTATGCCTGTCTAATTTTGCCGACTGGGGTCTGCACAGCTAGAATTAACATCAATACCCATACCTATCCTGCGAGCGTTGTCATCTTACAAAATTGCTGCAGGAATGTAACACCTGGAATGAACTTTATAGTCAAAACGGCGCTGTCATCGAACTGAGATCTGAGTCAATCACACTAACCTCAGAAAACACGCTGCCGACCTCTACAACGCCCAAGAATCACGCATTGCATGTGCTTAAAGAGTAGGTAACCGTGCCGCCTTTCTCCAGCGTCTTCGTTTCCATTGGCTCTGAAAAAGCCAAAAACTTTGGGGTCGTCGTCAAGGGTGATCAGCGTCTTTTTCTGATCCGTCAGATTTGCGTCGCAAGAGGCATGGCTGAGCTACGTGAAGGCAAATCAAAGGTTGTGCTGACAAACTTCAGTCATGAATACAGATACCTCAACTATGGTACGGCAGTCGACCACATCAATGAATTCGTGGAGGCCAGCAATTCATTCGCCCTATTCGATGCTATTGATGCTGCTTCTACGAATACAGGTGCCGAGCCAGATTTTGATGTCAACCCGAGCCTTTCGAAGTGTAAGGAAAACCAGTTGATATCCCTGCTCTTGCAATTGAAGGACTGCTTCTCGTCATCACCGCGAATTCGACAAACCCTCGTCGCAAAATATCGCATTATAACAGAAGAAAGTGCCCGACCAGTTTAACAAAGCCCGTATCATGTCTCGACGCGCGAACGTCACGCCTTGAAGAAACAAGTTGAAGTGTTACGCGATGACATCATTCAGCCATTCAAAAGTCCGTGGGCGTCACCCTTGGTATTAGAGAAAAAGGACAAACCCTATGTTTTTACGTCGATTACCACCGCCTGAACAAAATCACGAAGAAGGATGAGTGCCCTCTCCCACGTATAGACAACGCAATGGACCGTCTCCACAACAAGAAGTACTTTTCTTCAAAGGACCTTAAAGCGGGCTATTGACAAACTGTGTTGGACGAGAGAGATTGAGAGAAGACAGCCTTCATCACATCAGACGGCCTCTTCGAGCATTCGATTGATTGATATGTGGTGTTTAACGTCCCAAAACTACCATACGATTATGAGAGACGCCGTAGTAGAGGTCTCTGAAAATTTAGACCACTTGGGGTTCTTTGACTTTCACCCAAATCTGAGCACATAGGCCTAGAACAACTCCGCCTCCATTGGAAACGCAGCCGCCGCAGTCATGATTCGATACCACAACCTGTGGATCAGTCTTCCCGTTTCAGGTCATGCCATTTGGTCTTTGCTTGGCGCCTGCGACGTTCCATCGCGCTATGGACAGCGTGCTGGCTGGATTGAAACGGCAGACTTGCCTCGTGTACTTAGATGACATCGTCGTGTTTTTTGTTCCAGCTTCGACGAGCACCTCCGGCGCCTTCAAGTGGTTTTTCTACCTATCAACGCCTCTTGAATAACCCTGAAGCCAGAATTGCCACTTCACGAAGAGGAACTGTTGTTCTTGGGACTTGTGATAAGTAAGTCTGGAGTCTGCCCCCACCCGCGGAAAATATGCGCAATCGCTGATTTCCCTCGGCCCACTGACAAAAAGGCTGTATGCCGATTCCTCCGAGTTTGCGCCTATTACCGGCGTTTCGTCAAACGTTTTTCACAGATCGCTGAGCCGCCAACTTCCCTCACGAAAAGTAACGTCGTATTCAGGTGGGAAGTGGCACAAAAGGAAGCATTTCAGGCACTTAAACGATGTCTTCAAACACCACCGATAATTGCGCATTTCGACAAATATGTCGAAACAAAAGTACACACCGACGCAAGCGGCGTGAGACTCGGCGCCGTTTTTGTGTAAAGAACTAGCGGCGTGGAAAAGGTCACCAGTTATGCTAGCCGCTCGCTATCCAAGGCGGAGGCCAATTATTCCGCACCACAAAAGGAGTGCCTTGCAAACAACTTGACCGCATCGAAGTTTCACCCCCACCTCTACGGCAGGCCTTTCACAGCTGTGAGCGAGCATCCCGCCTTGTGTTGGCTAGCTAACTTGAAAGACCCTTCGGGTCACCTCACAAGATCGAGCCTCAGTCTTCAATATTTCGATGTGACCGTCGCTTACAAGTCTAAAGAACACACCCTGACGCCGACTGCTTGACTCATGTCCCCGTCGAGGTCCCGCTGCCCGACGGCCTTGATGAGGACAGCTTCTTAGGAACAATAACTGCCGATGACTTCGCCGAGCAACAGCAAGCTGACCGGGAACTCAGAAGCTTTGTCAAATGCCTCGAGGGTTGCAGCACGACTGTTCCGAATGTTTTCAAGGGAGGACTGAAGTCGTTCTTTTTTGCGAAACGGAATATCTCAAAAAGAACTTCTGGCTCCTTCGACCACCTTCTCGTGGTTCCCACAGCAGTGAGACAAGAACTACTCGAGGCCCTACACGACGACCTGACGGTTGGACACCTCGGTGTTTCCCGGGCGTTCGCAAGAATACAAGAAATGTACAGTAAGACAATGTGCCTGTTGGTGAGGATCCATCGTGAACTTATTTACAGCGCAACACTAGAAGAACACAGGACAGAGAAGGAGCAAAAGAGAAAGAAATGACGGCGCCGTCTATTCTTTCTCTTTTGCTCCTTCCCTGTCCTGTGTTCTTCTGGTGTTGTGCTGTAATTCAGTTCACAGGAAATGTACCACTGGCCACCACTTGCCGCTGACGTCACTAGCTACGTCAGGACCTGCCGTGACTGTCAGCGACGAAAGACACGGCCGACTACGCCAGCCGGACTTCTCCAGCCCATCGAGCCACCTCGCCAGCCGTTCCAGCAAATCGGCATGGACTTACCGGGGCGGTTCCTGACGTCGAATTCCGGGAACAAATGAATCGTCGTAACTAGTGACTACCTCACACGCTACGCCGAAACAAAAGCCCTCCCCGAAGGCAGTGCCTCTGAAGTAGCAAGGTTCTTCTTTGAGAGCATCGTTCTGCGTCACGGAATTCCAAAGGTCCTCATTACTGATAGAGGTACAGCCTTTACGACAGACCTAACTAAGGCAATCCTGAGGTACAGCCAGCAACTCACCGCTGCACCACACGCCTCCCATTCACAGACCTCCGGCTTCGCCAAACGTCTTAATAGGACCATCGCTGATATGCTGGCTATGTACGTCGACATCGACCACAAGATGTGGGATGAAATCCTTCTGTACGTGATTTTCGCGTACAATACTGCCGTCCAAGAAACGATGCAGATGATGCCGTACAAGATGGTCTATGGAAGAAGCCCGGCAACGACGCTCGACGCTATGCTTCCAAACGTCGCTGACGAAGAGAACCGCATACCTTAGATCGCGGAAGAAGCCGTCAACTCGTCCTCCCGCGCACCAAGAATCAGCAGGCAACCGACAGCTTGCGTTAAAACCTTCGACGAAGCTTCGTTGAGTAAAAACCAGGGGACCATGTCTTGGTAAGAACTTTGATACGCCGACGTAGGCTCAATGAAAAACTTTTGCGACGGTACTTGGGATCGTACAGCGTAGTTCGACGTCTCGGCCCACTTGACTACGAGGCTGTTCCCGATGGCATTAAGAACTCTCAACGGCGCTGTGCTTGACCTGAAGTCACCATGTCGTGTGCCTCAAGGCACTTCATGCGCGAACTTGACTACTGTATTTTGTTGTTTTTGCTGTCCTGCATTGGTTACACTTATTGTGTATTGTCTTTATTATTTTACCTTCATGTTTTGTTAAAACATCGGGACGATGCCTTTTCAGAAGGGGGTGGGGAAGGGGCAATGCCACGTTCGTTTTCTCAAGTTCTGTAATCACCCTGTTTACACTACGTTCAGCACGAACCGCGCATGCGACGTTCGAGAAGCTTCAAGGCTTTAGTAGATCGTTGTGTTAAGATTACGCTCGCTTCAGGAACATTCCCAGATTATTCGGGAACGTACGTCACCACTAGCAATAACGCTAGAATATTCGATGGCAAGGGTATAAAGTCTGACGCGCTTCAACGCTTGTCAGATGATCGATGGCTGACGCTCTGTTTACCGCTCTCAGTGTCAGTGTCTTACTTTTCTTTTGCATGGCCTCAAGTTTTGGGCCGAGTAAATGGTTTTGTCTTTGACGAGGAGTAAATATAAAGCACTTCGATTTGTGTATTCCCAGTATTCCACGTGATGTTAGCTTATCCGCTTTACGCAAAGGCGCAAGCATTCAGACTTTGGCAATCCGGCATCACGTTGCTGCCTTAAAATTTCTGTATCACTCTAAGGCAGAAAGGTGTTAATAGGGTGTGTGGTTTGTCTTTTTGGGGACTAATGGGGCTGCCACAACCATTATACTCTTTAAGAAGTAACGGCACCGGGTCTAACAGTTAGTCCCCCACAGTCGAGCTCAAGAGACTAACAATTAGTCCTCACATATACAGCTTTGTGAGTAATTGTTAGTCCCACAGTTCACCTCAAAGGGATAGCATTTATTCCTCGCATTTGCACCTTATAGGGCAACTGCTAATCCCAACATATACACTTTATCGGGCAACCGTTAGTCCTCACAGTTGCACCTTGCCGGACGAATGGTTGATCCACTCAAATACTCCAATCAGGTCAACTTTTTGTCTCCAGTTCTAACATTGTTTTTTCACGAGGCCTAATACTTTTTTGCCTGTTTTTCTGCACAGTGAGCAGCAAGTCGCGCAGAAAAGAACACGCGAAAAAGTAGTTAGCCACCTATGTGTAACTGCTTCAACAGTCACAGCCACAACAAAAGACAAAAGTGAGACACCGAAATCTTTATTTGTCTATATACACATGAAGTTTCTCCATTCTGTTAACAGAATTCATGGTGAAATGTACAAGTCCAGTGTCGTTGTCAAACCTTGTTTACTCCTTGTGAAGCTACTCCGACGGAAGCGTTACATGACAGGCATTGCAGACGCAAGCGCACGCACTTCTGCCTGTTGTGTTCCCACCGCTGCACGTACAATAATATAGTAAAAAGAGTTAGACACACGTGACAGCGTATGAAGATGCAAGCTTATGACAAGTACGTGCACGTTAATACAAAAACAAGCGTTAAAATATGACACACAAACAACTTTACCTTCATATCTAGCGCAGTCGTTCCGAAGCTGCTTTGACGAAAGAGATGCATGACAGGCACCACAGACGCCAGCGCACACAGTCTTCAGCACGGTGTGTGCCCACGGCTGCACAATAAGTATGTAAGATATGAATCACACGTGAGAGAGAATGACTACAAATGCATATGAGAAATACGTGCAAGGTGAAATGAAAACACACGTGAGATATCACATGCTAATCAGTCCACCATGATGTAACACATCGTCAAAGACTCATTTAAATTCTGTAGAGCAACAGCTTAAGAGTGGCGGCAGCAGTCACAACTCCGCAAAACCACCGTGCCGCTAACAAGTCGGTGAGTCCTAAGCGAGCGACGTCGTTCAGCTCGAGCAAGCGAACATCGGGACCAAACACGGCACTGCACGTGGAGTGTCTGCCGCCAGCGAACTTCGAAAAGGAAAGCGAGAGTAGGATTAGCCACCGCCACGAACAGCGCCGAGCTGGTTTAGAACCAGCGCCGAAGAAATCGGCGCTAATGCATCTCTTTTCCACCAACTCGATCGAGTGCAGCGTGCAAAGACGAGTCTGCCGCCGCGGCCAACGGATGGCGCCGAGCTGCTTGCGACTTATTGATGGGTAAGCCTACACTAATGGCGACCAATTTTCAGAGAGTTCCAACGCTAGCGAAAGCCCCGCAAGCCCGTGCTGGTCCACTTACAGCGCGCGTCATACCGCCACCAAGCTTGTTACGAGAACCCCGCAACGTGTTTTCAATGACTCCCAACACAGCGACGAGGTCTCAGCTAAATATCGTCAGCCCGTAGTTAATCGCGGCGGTGAATACAGGTGAGCATTCGATTAGCGAGCGTATGGGAGGCCGACGGCAATGGCGGCCGATTTCCAGGCGATCGCAAAGCGCAGGTGAACTGCAGACGCGGAAGCTGACCTTCGCGGTGCATTTCGTGCATGCGATATGCAACACAACTGAGCTCGTTGCCGGCAAGCGCGATCCGTAGCACACACGCGACAAGTGGACTTGAATAAAGAATGATAACCTGCTTGCATAAGAATCTAGCGCTGAATTCCGCCATGAGTCGGAACGAAGTATATATACGGTAGGCTTGGTATATTCTCGGCCGCCATATTGGCCTTTCCAACTGTTGCTTTCGTGTGTTGGTCGTGACTGGGGCTCTTCAATTTTCCACTTCTGGCTACTCGTGGGCTGCCGGAGCCAGCCAGAGCGCGCTCGTTTTTCTCTGGCTCCTTTGCGCACGGCTCAATGTGTCTGCATTAGCGGTGTTTTCCTTTTTTTGTAACGAACGTCAAAGTTGTGCTGTTGGAGTATGATGCTCCACTACAGTAACCAGCCACATTTAGGCGACATGTTATTTAACCAGGTTAGAGGACAGTGGTCCGTTTCGACCACAAACTTTGAACCGGAGACATAACTAGCTAGCTTTGGAACGACCCACACGAGGTAAGCGCATTTCTTTTCAGAGGTACTGTATGCCTCTTCCCTGCTGCTGAGTTTTCGACCTAAATACAAAACTGGCCTTTCGTTGCCAGCACTCTCTTCCTGGCACAATATAACTGTCAGGCCGCGATCACTCGCGTCGCCATGAATCACAAATCACTTAGAGAAACCGGGTGCCATGAGAACGGGCTTCTCGATTAGAACCTGTTTTAGCTGGCAAAACGCATTCTTTTTCTCATAGTCCTATACTACTAAACCGGCTCGGACTTTCGAAGTGCGTCAGTTAGATGGCTGGCAATGCTAGAGTAGTTTTGCACGTTATGCAGATAGTATTCAGCAAGGCCCATGAATGCCCTTATCTAAGATTTTGTGGTTGGTCGTGAATAGTTCGCGATGGCGGCGACCTTAATTTCTGAAGGTCTACGCCAGCCACGCCCCACAATGTGTCCCAGGCAAGACACCTCGCCGCACCCTAGGTGGCATTTAGTAGGTTTCATGGTAAGACCAGCCTCTTTCAACCTGTTCTGCACGACGCGTAAATGCTCGACATGTTCTTCCCAGTTGTTTGAGAAGATGGCGACATCGTCAAGATACGGCAGAGTGAACTCAGAGAAGCCTTTAAGAACGTGATCTATTAAGTCTCGTCGGTACTGCAATACAACTCAGTGTCCGTGTCGTAAGCGCTGACATTCTGTTGTGCGTTGTTACCACTTGAAAATGTCTTCCAGTCAGAGTAAAGTTCAGTGTCCGTGTCGTAGCCTTCGCACTGCTGTTCTGGAACACTGGTCTGTGTCCCGCGTAAGCAATGTTGCAAACAGAGTTCTTGACCTACTCGCGAACCGCACTCGCGCATATCACCATTGGAGCCGCAATCGCGCACAATTCTTTGATAGAATCCCTGTTCCTCACTCGTTGCACTGTTCCCGCGCACAACACGTCGATGCAATCCGCGGTCATCTCTCTTTGCACTGCACTCGCGCACATCACCACCTAGATCGCGCACCTCATGATTATCATCAGACTCATCGTCCGCGTCGTCGGCATCGGAGCCAAATCGAACGTGGCAGGGCTTTAAACGCGCCACATCCACAAAGTCACGTTTTTTTCCCAGTTTAGTCTACCACCTCCCAGTTGTTCTCGGCTACCCGGCGCACAAGACGGAAAGGTCCGTGATATTTGTGAAGAAGCTTCGTCGTCTTCCCTTTCGCCCGGGAGGGAGTCCAGAAGTACACCAAGTCACCCTGATCATAAACAACACTTCCTCGCCTAGCATCATAGCTGCGTTTGTTCTTCTCCTGCTGACGCTTCTCCCGTTCATTTACTATTTTTCGAGCTTGCCGCAGCCTGCGAACCACTTTCATTGCATCCAGGGTGTAGTCGAATCCGCGTTGCGCGCCCGACCCTGCATCCACCGGTAGTGTCGGTTCATGTCTGTGAAGAAGAAAGAAGGGAGTGAATCCAGTCGCCTCGGGGGTGGAAGAATTGTTTGCAAAAAAACGTACTGTAGAAATCCGTCCCAGTCACGGTGATGTGAGGAAACGTACATGCTGAGCATGTCATTCAACGTGCGGTTAAAACGCTCGCACAAGCCGATGGCCTGTGGGTGGTATGCTGTTGTGGTGGCATGCTCGCTACGCACGAGCCGGAATATTTTCTTCGGTCAAGTTGGCGACAAAGTCCTGTACACGATCGCTTATTACTTTCTCCGGGGCACCATGACGTAGGACGACTTGTTCGACGAAAGCTCTTGCTGCTTCTGCGGCAATGGCCGCTGGACACGCGACAGCCTTGACCCATTTCGTATGGTAATCGGTAATCACGACGATGTAGCGGTTCCCTGCTTTGGATTTAGTGAAAGGCCCAATAAAGCCCATGCCCACCTGCTGAAAAAGTCGACCTGCAGGTGGGATCGGTTGGAAAAAACCGGCCGGCCTCCCCGGTGGTTGCTTTCATGTCTGGCAGTCGGGGCTGGAGATAACGTACTTGCTTACGTACGAGAACATCTTCGGCCAGAAATATCGGCAACTTTCTCCCATGTGCGCTTGACACCTAAGTGGCCTGCCGTGGTGTCGTCATGGCAGTACTTTAAAATCTCAGATCTCAAGCACTTGGGGACAACGAGCGCCGCACGATCCTCCTGAAACTTTTTCGCCCTTCGATACAGTACACCGTCAATCAACCGAAAGCTCCGTGCCGTTTTTTTAGTTTTCCTGACAACGAGCACATCCGGGTGCTCGAGGTGCTGCATAATTTCTTTCATCCATGGGTCTGCCCTCTGCTTTTTTCCAACATCTACCTGATCCAGAAACAGCAACGGTGAGGGGTTTTCTTCGCTTACAGGCGCGGAATCATGAGGAAGGCGGGAAAGTGCGTCGGCATTTCCATTCTTGAGGCCAGAGCGGCACCGCAACGTTATGTCGAATTCCTGAAGCAACAGGGACCATCGCATAAGACCACCGTTCGAATTCCTTACTTTCATTGGCCAAGCCAGGCTGGCTTGGTCAGTCACGACCGTGAACTTAGCACCGAAAACGTATGGCCGAAACTGTCCGCACGCATACACAACGGTGAGGATATCTTTCTCAGTTGTACTGTAGTTCATCTCAGCCTTGTTAAGGTGCGGCTGGCATAGGCGACAAGTCTCTCTTGAGTTCCAATTTTCTGTACGAGCACGGTGCCAATGCCGTAATCACAGGCATCAGTGCGCACCTCTATCGACTTTCCCGGCTCAAACTGACGCAGAATTGGGGCTGTGATCAGCTTCTCTTTGAGGGATTGCATGGCCACTTCGCATGCCGCATCCCAGACGAAAGGAACATCCTTTTTGGTTAAGTTGGTCAGAGGTCGAGAAATACGAGAGAAATCTTTGATGAATCGCCGATAGTAGTTACAGATTCCGAGAAAGCTCTGTACACCTTTCTTGTTTTGTGGCTTGGAGAATTTTTCGATCGCTGCTACTTTGTCTGGGTCCTGCCGGATGCTTTCACCTGTGAGAATGTGCCCAAGATATTTGATCTCCTGGTGGGCGAAGCTGCATTTCTCGTACTTCAGTCGTAAGTTTGCCGCGTCCAAAGCCGAAAACACACTTTCCAAGTGTTGCAAATGAGTTGCCATAGTCTTCAAGAACATAACGATGTCGTCCATGTAGGCCAAACAAACTCTCCAGAGAAGACCACTGAGGACTTTGTTAATCATTCTCTAAAATGTGGCAGGGGCCCTGCACAAGCCGAAAGAGACAACATTGAATTCGTACAGGCCGGGTAGACAGGAAAATGCGGTCTTTTGCTTATCTATCTTCTTGATGCCCACTTGCCAGTAGCCTGATGTTAGATCAAGTGTGGTGAAGTATTTTGACCTCTGTAGCACGTCTAGAATGTCATCAATTCGTGGCAGTGGGTGCACATCTTTTTTCGTGACCTCATTGACTCTGCGGAAATCGACGCAGAAACGCCAAGTCCCATTTGGCTTCTTCACGAGGATGACAGGTGATGACCAAGGACTGTGAGACTCTCTAATTATCCCATCGCGCAGCATTCCTTCCACTTGTTGCTAATTCTGTTGCCTTTCAAAAGGGGAATGGAAATATGGGTGCAGATGAATTGGTCGAGAATCGCCTGTGTCGATCACATGTTCAGCGACATGAGTCTGCCGGATGGGGTTGTCACTGCTCGTAAATAGATGGTGGTACTTCTTAATAAGCGACAGCAGCTCATCCCGTTCAGATCGCTGTAGGTGATCCCTGGTCTCTATGTCAAACTCTTGAGGCACTCGATCGTTCTCGGGGGCCGTGACTGCCAGCTGTACGTCAATAATAGATGAAGCCTATCCAAGCTTTGTTCCGCTGAGTATGTTTACGGGTGACATTGTAGGATTAGCTATACGAATGAGGCCTCTCCCATGCACAATACTCGTTATTGTGCGTGAAACCTGAAGTCCGTTTCTGAGCGTGCTGTTCGGTTCGACGAGGTGAATTCCGTCGCTTGCGACGTTCACTTCAATAGCAACTTCTGTGCGAGGTTCATTGCGAATTCGCTCGTGGCACCGCACTGTAAGTATATCATTATGTTCGGGGGCACTAGAGTCTATACGCAGCCGGAAAATTTCACCGTTTAGTTGCAGCTCTTTCTTGGACAAATCAATGAGAAGCCGGGCTGCTCGACAAAAAGGAAGACCACCAAGTAGCTCGTACGGGCAATCCTTGACCACTAAAAACGTCTCGTGAAGTTTGGTGGTGCCAAACTCGAGTTTTATTTCAGCTTCACCATTGGAGCTGAGCAAGCCTCCACCAATTCCTCGGATGAATATGTCTTTTCTCGATTTGGATGAAGCACATGTTTTGTTAGCTAACTCTTCTGAGATGACATTTCGGACGAGCCGGTGTCAATTACAAGTTTTGTTTCTGTACCGTTGGCTCGTGTGGGGACTGCGAGAAGCTGACCTTCCGCCAAGGTGCCAATGGGGCGGCCGGGCTCGCCTCCTAGCCCCAGCCGTTCTCAATTCCCGAAGGATTAGGCTGCCTATTTTGATTGCCTGGGAGCTCCGCCTGATCGTTCCTGCCATCTCCGAACCGCTGCCAGCACTGTTGTGCTATGTGACCTATGCGGCGGCAAATCTGGCATCGGGGACGCCCGTCGTTGGCACGGGAAGTTCTCTGAGGCCGAGGCATTGGGGGGCGACGCACTTCGTCTTCGATGCCTTTTAGCCGGTAAGGCAGCAAGGCGATCGAGTCCGCAATCGTTTTCAGATCTCTCTCGCGGTCGGCAGCCTCCCGCGGGCAACGCAATTCGGCCGCGGCGCAAGTGGCGACACACGTAGGAGGAGGGTGCCCTGTCGCTGCGGCGGGTGCGAACCCTCCGGGATGCGCGATGTTTTGCATCCACGACTGCGATCCGGTGGAATACTGGACGCCAATCGGTTGTGGCCCCGACGCACGGCTCATCAAAGCTGCCAGATTTATGCGTTGCAAAATTTGGAGGAATGCAGCGCAGCTCTCCGGGTGTGCGATTATCATCTTCTCCAGAATATCCGGACGCAAACCGCGCATATGGTGCCGCAACCGATCATCTTCCGTCATGGACGGGTTCACTCTTGCGCACAGCTGTACGACGTCATATTAGTACTGCTCGGGTGTTTCGGACGGCAATTGGGTGCCGTTTTGTAGCCGCAAACGGGTGATCTTGACTGAGTGGCGACTCGTAAAAGACGTTTTTAGTAACGTCGCCCAGTCTTCCCATGTATTAGGGGCACCGGTTAGAATTTGAGTAGTGTGCCACTTTCTCGCATCTCCGTCTAAAGCCAGATATAGAAATTTCACCTTCGTGGCTTGGTCCCAATTGTTGAGCGATGCTACATGTTCGTAGTAAAGTAGCCACTGCAAAATAGATTGCTCCGGTGCGCCTCTAAAGACTGGTGGTCCGACCTAAGTGTTAGCGTAGGCGGTAGACATAGCAGAGAAGAAGGTAGGGGGTTCCGTCAGAGTAGAGCAGTCAGAGGTAGGTTTCTTATATTTGTTGTTGACTCGGGGCATAATTTCAGAGTGGTACTATCGCTACCGAGCGACCTCCACCAATTTGTAGCAAAACGTCGGGGTTGTTCAAAGGTAGGCGCATCGGACGACCAGGGAGACGAATAAGTGTGGGTGAAACTCCACGGAGGCAATCGATGAGAAGTCAACACGATGATTTCGGGGAGCACTCATTGGGGATTTATTTAGCTAACACAACTTGAATTAACAAAATGCATTAGGTCAGAGACAAAACATAGAAAATGGTGGCATACCCCTCGGCCTGCACGGCTGGTCTCCGTGGTGAGATCCGCTGTTGACCCCGACTCCGCTCTCCTCAAAAGAGCCCGAGTCACTGCTTAAAGAGGGTTTTTTAGTGTCCCAGGTGGCGCGGACCAACCAGGCAAACCGAGGATAATCAAATCAACATGTGGTTGCCTGAAGCCTGTCTCGCGACAACACTGCGGCAGCTACTGAAACGTGCGCGTTCTCCGAAACGGCCTTGACGCGCTAACGATTGCTCAAATTTAGGTGCCCTTTGTTTCCGGAGGACCGAAGCGGCGGCTCATTTGTTTGAAGCGTGGGGCCTCAGTGGTTAGAAGGAGGAGAAAGGCACCTAATTTCTGTGGTCTGGTCCAAAGCACGGTGCGGTGCCTGCCTTGGCGCGAAGCGCACAGTGACCGACCAGACGCGGCCCTTTCTGTTCACTCATTCTTCCTCAAGGCGCGCTCTCCGATAAAAGATAAACGGCGCCGCTAACAAGGGCATCTGGCAAAGAACAAGCTCCAGCAGTAGCTGAAAAAGAACAAAGTTTTCTGCGGAACGTTGTCCTCGCGACAGAGCACTGCCCTGCTAGGCAACTTTCGGCGAAAATAATACTCCTCAACTAACTCTGCTTCCTTGTTTAGCTGTACTTCACCAAATTTCTCCTGCAGCCAAAGCTTAACATCCTCCTTGATGCAGCGGTAGAATTGCTCCAATGCATTGAATTCTACCACTTTATCGCGATCGTCATAAACACCTTCGCCCTTGAGCCACTAAATTAAATCGACTTTAAGACGAAACGCAAAGTCAACGTGTGACTCAATGACCTTTTTTTGCGTACTGGGACCTTTGCCGGAAAGCCTCGGGTGACAACCTATAACGTCTCAAGAGCACTTCCTTAACCTCGTCATAGCTCTCAAACGCTTCCTTCGACAAGCACGTTATCACGTCAGACACTTTGCTTGGAAGAAGACCTAACAGGTTCTGCGCCCAAAGAGACGGCTCCAAAGCAGTTTGCTCACAGACGTGTTCAAACTTGACGAGACACTTCGCCATGTCCTCGCCAACTACGAACGGTGGCAGTTGGTCCCGAATTCTATAACCGCTGACCTGAACTGTCGGAGAAGCTACACTAGGCGACTGCGAACACTGTAGGATTGCCAATTCTATTCGTTTCAATTCGAGGCGCTTGTGCCTCTCGGCCTCTTCACGCTCGCGACGTTCATGCCTTTCAGCTTCTTCGCTGCGTGCTTTGATATCCACCGAGGCCTTATCGACTTCCTCAGCCGACACTCCTTCAGACTTCATGATCTCAACGATCGCTTGCTTTTGTTTCGCAGAGTCCAAAATATTTCGATGAGTTCTTCAAATTTCGATGAGTTTCCTCACTCTAAAGAGCCACTCACCAGGCCCCATACCGAATTTCATTTAGACAGTGAAAGTTGTAGAGATTCCAACGAGGAACATTTTACCACAACAATTTTTTGAATCGGTTCATCACGAGCGGAGAAACCAGGTTTTTGAAGTGGCACAAAATGAGGATGAAAAAGGCGAGCTTGAAGCCCTTGCCGCTCCTCCGCGTTGCCTTCGCAAGCCAAATCTTTTCCCCACCCTCTCCGGCATCCGACAATAAGGTGACGTGCACATAACGTGACCAAACAAGTCCAACCCCCAACACGCGAGCAGCGTTGCTTTGTAGACCAGCGTTGTTTTGTGGTCTTCTGCCTGTTTTTGCGAGATGGTTTGAAAACGCTGTCTTGGACGCAGTGGAAGTGATGAGCACAATGGGTGTGCGAACGCACAGGAGCGTTCCGCGGCAGTCTTCTGCTCGATGCGCTGACCACGGGTGCTCGAACGCATGCGAAAGGCCAGCACATCAGCCCCGCATCTCGTTGAAATTCACGAGAGAATCATGGAAAAAAGACGCTCACATTCCTTTATTTTGTCTCAATATTGATCTAGAGCTTTAATAATCTCTTCAAGCAACAAATGAAATAAACTAGGCATGCAGTGTTAAATAATTTTTGCAATATCACGTGCCATTGTTAGCAACGTCAGAGCACAGTCGCGTCCGGAACATGAAAGAAGCGCACCTCCACCAGATGTCACGGGGTCGTGACGTGGCCGAAGACAGGAGATTTTGTGTTGGAATTTAACTGTTTATTTGGGCGAACCAGTGCCAGGTAAACGTAAAATCCAATCACAGTAGCAGTCTTAGACTGATACAAAGAGAAGTTTATAACTTCAAACTCAAACAAACTCTTTACATCATTTTATACATACAGTACCCGTTTAGACACCCCTCTTGCGCACTATAAGGCATACAAACTCTATTATCCATAGAGGAAACTAGCGGCACATACACAGATAGCCATATATATATATATATATATATATAGTGAATAAGAAAGGAGCACACTTACGAAAATTTGATAATTGTTTACTCTACGTTTCGGCCGTGGCACGGCCTTCGTCAGGATCCTGACGAAGGCCGTGCCACGGTCGAAATGTAGAGTAAACAATTATCAAATTTTCCTAAGTGTGCTCCTTTATTCTTCACTATATTTGCACCGGACCCACAGAATTTCTTTTTTGAATCATATATATATATATATATATATATATATATATATATATATATATATATATATATATATTGTGGGCACTTAGTATACGCATCCTCTTCACCGGTACATTATCATCATTATCATGTGTGGCTCATGCATCCTCATCGTTGTCGCGTAGCATCATCATCTTGGCTCATTCATCGTAGCTGTCGGCTGCCGGTTCCTCGGGCCTAATAAAAGCTAATCCAAACCAAGACTTCATACGTGGTGTAGAGTGCTGTTAGATTTCCCGCCATCCTCTCGACCACTCTACCCCCTGGAGCGACGTTCAGGTCGCCGCTTGGGCCAGGTGTCCGGAAATATGTCGCACCAAGATGAGGCTGGTGCTGCCGCCGTTCCCACTCAACCACCGCGTGCCGCGCCTTCTCACGTCATCAACAGCCTCCAGCGTGAGCTCCATCCCTTCGCTGGTATGCGCGGGGAAGATGTGGAAGAATGGCTGGACGATTTCGAACGTGTCGGCACTGCTAACCGGTGGGATAACACTTACAAACTCGCTCACGTGTCATTCTACCTCAAGGGTGTCGCGAAGACGTGGTTCCTTCACCACTTCATCGACATCCCCGACTGGTCAGCCTTCAAAGATCAGCTTCGCCATGTCTTTGGCACACCGGCTGTTCGTTCGGCTATCGCAAAGAAAGCTCTCGCGACATGGAAACAGCACATCGCGGAGTCGTACACATCGTACATCGAGGATGTTCTTTCACTTTGCCGCCGGGTTGACACACCAATGACAGAATCAGACAAGGTGCGCCACCTTCTTAAGGGGATTGCACCCGTCGCATTCAATGCCCTTGCAATCCAGAATCCGGCTACCGTTGCTGACCTTGCGACAACCTGTCAGTGCCTCGAAGAACTTGAGTCTATGCGCCTACAACCAGACAGTGACGCGGCCCGTATTACGACTTATCCAAACCTGCGAGACACGATAAGGGCGATTATACGTGAAGAATTAGAATCAATGGGATTCACACTACCTTCAGTGTGTCCCATTCAGTCTTCAACGCCATTGCGGGATGTCATCAGGGAAGAGCTCACGTCCATGACCCACATGGCCAACCTGCAGGGCATTGTCTCTTGTACTCTACCATCGTTCCCGCACACCGCCGCCGCACCACCAGGCACCGTCAGCTCGACGTCCCCGCCATGAACGTACGCGTCGGTTGCTGCCGCACCTCCCACAAGCTTTCCCACGAGCTTTTAATCACCACCGCGTGAGGCGTCACCTGTCCCTCTGACTTCTCTCTCTCCTGGTGCAGTTAGCACAAGCTACTACCCTCCTCATCGATCGACTCGGCCTACGTGCTATTATTGCGGCTATCGTGGTCACATTGCACGCTTTTGCCGCAAGCGCCAGCAAGACGAGCGCCGAGGGTATGACATACGCGAACGGGACTATACCGCAGGAGCCTTGTACCAGGGCCGCCGTCATTCGTTACCACCGCGTCGGTCTCCATCTCCGCCAGCATCGGGTGAACTGCGCAATAGTCATCGATCAGCCCGACGCCGTTCACCGTCGCCTTACCGGCGCTCTTCTTCTCCTCTTCAGCCTGCTTCCCTTACTTCTGATCGGTGTCCAGAAAACAAAGGATGCAGTTTTGGGAGCACAAACTGCATTCCAACACAGGACTCCAATTCCTCCAGCGCGCCCCTACAATATGATTGCGGTCACAGTTGAGGGAGTGGACGTTGATGTTTTGGTGGACACTGGGGCTGCGTTTTCTGTTATTCGTGCTGATTTGTGTGCCCGTCTTCGAAAAGTCACGACGCCTTATGATGGACCGACACTGGTTACAGCCCAGGGAACAATGATTCGCCCTTCCGCTCTCTGTACTGCCCGTGTACTAATCGACCGAAATTTTTCATCATATAGAATTTGCTGTGCTATCCCCGTGCTCCCATGAACTCATTTTAGGCTGGGACTTTCCTCTGTTCTGCGGCTATTTGCTGTGGACAACGTGTCATCCATCTTACTGACACGGACCACTTGCTCAACGACGAAACCTACAGGCCACTTCGACTCATCGCTGCAGTAGACGTCGAGTTACCACCAAACGAACATCAATTAGTTACAGTTTTGTCCAACGACGTCGACTCTGGTGACATTTTTGTCACTCCGTCACCCTGTTGCCCTAATAAAGACATGGCTCTGGCATCAGGTGTGGCTCGCTTCAACAATGGATCAACTGTCCTCGCTGCTACCAACACCACACAAGATAAAATTTTAATGCCACGGGGCACTACTGTCGCCTGCGTTGCCGATCTGCAGCCTGTGTGCGTTTTGCCTCTTACCCCTATCTTCTCTAAAGGCCTTCCTGCAGATCATGCTGCTTCCTCGGCCTTTACAGCAGCCATCAACAAAGACTTGAATGACTCACAGAAGCAGCAGCTGCTTGATTTGTTGGAAAGGCATGCAAACTCCTTTGACGTTCATTCATGCACCCTGGGCCGGACTACATCGTATTCAGACCAACGGAACATCCATTGTGCACCGCCGTCCGTACCGCGTCTCTCTTGTCGACGAAAAATCATTGAAGAAAACGTAGACGATATGCTGCAACAACAGATAATCCGACCCTCAACCAGTCCTTGGACGTCGCCCATCGTTCTGGTACGTAAAAAGACGGTTCCGTACGATCTTGTGTCGATTACCGAGCACTCAATAAGATCACTAGGAAGGACGTATACCCCATGCCACGCATCGACGACGCCCTAGATTCCTTACAGGGTGCTGAATACTTTTCGAGCCTCGACTTGCATTCCGGCTATTGGAAAATCCCCATGCACGAAGATGATAAAGAAAAAAACTGCGTTTGCGACCCCGGACGGCCTATACGAATTCAATGTTATGCCGTTCGGACTATGCAATGCGCCCGCAAATTTAGAGCGCATGATTGGCACCGTGCTGCGTGGCCTGAAATGGAGACTTGCCTATGTTACCTCTATGACATTGTTGTCTTTTCATCGACGTTTCCTCAACATCTGCAACGCTTGGACAAGGTCCTGACTTGTGGTGCGGGCGCTGGTCTTCAAATTAACACCAAAAAGTGCCATTTCGCCAGCAGATCTATCAAGGTACTCGGTCATGTTGTGAGCAAGGATGAAATTCGTCCAGACCCTGATGAAACTACTGCAGTGCTTCACTTCCCTCGCCCTGGCAAACCAAAGATTTGCCAAGTTTCCTTGGTCTCGCCTCTTACTTTCGGCGATTCATACAAAACTTTGCCTCCATAGCCACACCACTTCATAAGCTACTTGCTTCCAGTATGCCCTTTCAGTGGTCTCAGGAATGTGAATCGGCTTTTGACAGGTTGAAGAGTGCCCTCACGACCAACCCTGTACTTGCTCATTTTCACGATGATGCACCGACCTTCCTGCACACAGACGCTAGCGGCCGTGGTTTAGGAGCCGTGCTCCTGCAACGTGACAGCTCTTCGCGAGAACGAGTCGTTGCATACGCCAGCCGCGTTCTCTCCGCTGCCGAGAGGAACTACACGATCACCGAGCAGGAGTGCCTCGCCATCGTTTGGTCAGTACAGAAATTTCGTCCATATCTGCATGGCAGCCATTTCACCATTGTGACCGACCACCATGCTTTATGTTGGCTTTCGACAGTCAAGAACTTGTCGGGACGCCTCGGACGCTGGATTCCACGCCTCCAAGAATATTACTTTGAGATCGCGTATAAGTGTGGCAGGAAGCATAGTGACGCCGACGCTCTTTCTCGCTGCCCACTACCAGCGACTGCACTCGGGGTTTCCGCCATCAGTTTGCTCAACACGCCCTCGGAGTCCACGCCTACGGCGGTTTCCTCTCTCGCCTCTATGGACCAGCTGCCTTCGGACGACCCACACGATTTTCCTTCTCGACAGTTGGCTGACCCATACTGTCGACGTATTATAGGCTACCTCACTGGCAGTTCCCGTCCACCTAATGCAAAGCTCCGTCGCCAACTTTCGCAATTTAAGCTGGACAACTCGGTGCTGTGCTGCAAAATTTACCATCCTGACGGTCAGCGCTGGGTTCCCGTTCTACCCCGATCGCTTCGGTCCGAAGTCCTCAGGGCACTTCTTGACCATCCGACTGCTGGTCACCTTGGTTACCATAAAACCTACGATCGCCTTCGACGTCGGTTTTATTGGCCAGGCATTACCACTAGTGTAGCTCGGTAAGTCGGGTCTTGCACTACCTGCCATAGTAGAAAACTACCAACATTCTCCCGCCGGTACACTACAGCATCTTCCGTGCCCGGCCACACCATTCGAAGTTGTAGGCGTCGATCTTTATGGCCCCCTCCCAGTCAGTGCTGCTGGAAACTGGTGGATAGTAACAGCCATTGACCATTTGACGCGCCTACGCCGAGACGGCATCCGTTACTACTGGTTCAGTTTCTGGGATTGCTGATTTCATCCTCCGAGCCATTATACTGCGTCATGGTGCCCCACGTGTGCTGCTCAGTGACAGTGGAAGGGCCTTTCTTTCACAACTAGTGAACGAACGTCTTCACGCCTCCGGCAAAACTCACAAGACTGCCTGTAGTTATCATCCCCAGACTTACGGCCTCACTGAGCGATTTAACCGCACTCTTGCTGACATGATCGCCGCCTATATTCAACCAGACTACCAAAACTGGGGCGTTGTTCTACCATTCGTCACTTTCGCCTACAATACGGCCATTCAGCGAACAACCGGCTACTCGCCATTTTACCTAGTTTATGGCCGCTCCCCTACTTCTTTCCTGGACGTCTCTTTCTTTACCTGCCAAGCGAATTCATCTCCATCCTCTTCAGAGGAATACGTTTCAAGACTCGCACAGTGCCGCCAACGAGCTCGTATAAACACTGAAGCACGCCAGCAAGACAGAAAGCTAGTTTATGATGAATCGCATTGTGCTGTATCCTTCCAACCTGGAGACGAAGTGCTCCTTTTGACGCTTGTTCGCCCACCTGGTTTGTGTGACAAATTTCAGCCTCGGTTTATCGGGCCGTACACAGTTCTTGAAGAGACTTCACCAGTGAATTATCGCGTGACGGCACTTGTAGCCCCAGCAGATCGCCGTTATCAAACTAAAGAGGTCGTCCATGTCTCCCGTGTGAAGCCCTTCATGCGACGTTCTTTGTCTCCTTGAGTTGCCGCGGCCAGGCTGGCCGCTTTCGCGTGGGGGGATTTGATGTGGACATTTAGTATACGCATCCTCTTCACCAGTACATTATCATCATTATCATGTGTGGCTCATGCATCCTCATCGTTGTCGCGTAGCATCATCATCTTGGCTCATTCATCGTAGCTGTCGGCTGCCGGTTCCTCGGGCCTAATAAAAGGTAATCCAAACCAAGACTTCATAATATATGCAAGATTGTGCTAAACTACGCATACATTTGTAAAAAAAACCACAAATATATATTTACAATCATATATACATATATTTACAACAGATCGTGAACGTGGGTAGGGATATTGCCACGTTCCATTTCCCAAGTTTATGTATCGTCCAAAAACACCACACGATTCTCAGCGCAAACCGCGCCTGCAGTTTTCGAGAAGGTTCACGTTCTCGAAAACTGCAGGCGCGGGGCAGTACTCCGGCCCAACGCGGGCCTGGTCTCCTAGCCCGTACCCCCGGAAACCAAGGGCAGCATCCAGTGGAGGTGCGGTTGCTGTACGACGAACTACCGAAGATCCTCCTGCGACGACGACGCCACGATGGAGCTTTCCGCACACAACGCCAACCAGGCAAAGCCCTGATGGCGAAAGCTCACTTGCCGAAGGTGGCCTGATGACGCAACATGGAAGCAGCCGAACAAGCCGACGCAGCCGTAATCCGACGTCACGCCCTAACTGTAATGCGAGACGGCGAACTAGTGACCTCGACGTTCTTATCGACGGCCACAGTGTGACCGCTCTCGTCGATACTGGAGCCGACTATTCTGTCATCAGTGGGTAGTTTGCCGCGAAGTTAAACAAAGTTAGGACAGCTTGGAAAGGCCCTGAAATCCGCACAGCCGGAGGTTATCTCGTAACGCCTGCAGGAATCTGCGCAGCGAGAGTCACCATTAACGGCCGTATTTATCCTACAGACTTCGTAGTCCTACAACGTTGCTCAATAGATGTCATCCTGGGCACGGACTTCTTATGCCTCCCTGGTGGTGTGATCAACCTAAAACAATGTCGATAACGTTCGGTCGCATACATCAAAGAAATTGTCAAAGCCACCAGTGCTTCCGCCCTCGCCGATTCTGCGGAACCTGCTCAGAGGAATCGAGCCCCTCCTATAGCTTTCTACGTCAATCCCAGATTTCCGAACGATAAGCAAGAACAGCTCAAAGCCCTGCTCCTGCAATACGAAGATTGCTTTTCGTCGTCATCGAAAATTCGGCAGACCCCAATCACGAAACATTGCATCATAACCGAAGAAAATGCCAGACCACTCGTCAGAGCCCGTACAGGGTTTCGACGCGAGAACATGAGGCCATGAAGAGACAATTTCATGAAATGCTGCTGGATGACATTATCCAGCCGTCCAAGAGTCCATGGGCATCCCCCGTGGTGTTAGTGAAGAAAAAGGATGGGACCCTACGTTTCTGCGTCCAGTATCGCCGCCTGAACAAAATCACAAAAAATACGTGTATCTTCTCCCACGAAGAAACGACGCACTTGATCGGCTCCATAACGCCAAGTACTTTTCGTCAACGGACCTCAAGACTGGCTATTGGCAAATCGAAGTCGACGAAAGAGACCGAGAGAAGACGGCGTTAATAACACCGGACGGCCTCTTCGAGTTTAAGGTGATGCCCTTCGGCCTTTGCCTCAGCGCCTGCAACTTTTCAACGCACTATGGATACAGTACTGGCAGGATTGAAGTGGCAGACTTGCCTTGTGTACTTGGACGATGTCGTCATATTTTTCTCAAGTTTCGACGAGCATCTTTGGCGCCTTGAAGCTGTACTTCAAGCCATCAAGACATCCGGACTCACACAGAAGCCAGAAAAGTGCAGCATTGCGTATGAGGAGCTCTTGTTTCTGGGGCACGTTATTAGCAAGTCTGGAGTTGGTCCCAATCCATGGAAAACAGCCGCCATCGCCGACGTCCCGCCTCCCACTGACAAGAAGGCCGTGCGCAAATTTCTGGGCCTGTGCGCCTATTATAGGTAGTTCGTGAAAAACTTCGCCCGCATCGCCGATCATCTCACTAACTTACCAAGGCCGACGGGGAGTTCAAGTGGGAAACGCCACAGCTACACGCTTTCGAGGAGCTTAAACATCGCCTCCAGACGCCTCTGTTACTTGCCCATTTCGATTAATTCACCGAGACAGAAATACATACTGATGCAAGAAGCGTAGGTCTTGGTGCCGTTCTTGTGCAGAGGGCTGACGGACTTGAAAGGGTTATTAGTTACGCCAGTGGATTGCTATCCAAAGCAGAAGCAAATTATTCCACAACAGAAAAGGAGTGCCTCGCCATCATCTGGGCTACGTCGAAATTTCGCCCCTACCTCTACGGCAGGCCCTTCAAAGTTGTGAGCGACCACCACGCCTTGTGTTGGCTAGCCACCTTGAAGGACCCTTCAAGTCGCCTTGCACGATGGAGCCTGAGACTTCAAGACTATGACATTACTGTCATTTCCAAGTCCGGCAACAAACACTCCGACGCCGACTGTCTCTCTCGTGCGCCTGTCGACCAACCGCTACCCGACGACCCGGATGACGACTACTTCTTGGGAACGATAACTACCGACGACTTCGCTGAACGACAGCGGGCCGATCCGGAACTTAAGGCCCTATTAGAATACCTCGAAGGCAGGACCGCCGAAGTCCCGAAGGTATTCAAGCGCGCACTTGCGTCGTTCTTTCTACGAAATGGTCTTCTACAAAAGGAAAACTTTTCACCGCTTCGAGCTAAGTACCTCCTTGTGGTGCCTAAGCTCTGCGACCCGAACTCCTGCACACTCTGCACGACGATCCGATGGCAGGGCACCTCGGTGTTCCTCGCACGCTCACGAGGATACAAGAAAGGTACTACTGGCCACGTCTTACCACCGACGTCACTCATTATGTGGGGGTATGCTGGGACTGTCAGCGACGCAAGACACCGCCGACAAGGCCAGCGGGACTTCTTCAGCCAATTGATCTACCTTGCCGACCTTTCCAGCAGATTGGTATGGATCTACTGGGGCCGTTCCCGACGTCGGCTTTCGGAAACAAGTGGATCGTGGTAGCTACCGACTACCTCACCCGCTACGCCGAGACAAAAGCCCTGCCAAAAGGCAGTGCATTCGAGGGTAGCTAAGTTCTTCATCGAAAATATCGTCCTACGTCACGACGCTTCGAAGGTCCTTATCCCCGACAGAGGAACGGCATTTACTGCCGACCTAACTCAAGCGATATTGGCATACAGCCAAACAAACCACCGCCGGACGACAGCGTACCACCCATAGACCAATGGCCTCACCGAGCGGCTTAACAAGATGATCGCCGACATGCTGTCAATGTACGTCGATGTCGAACACAAGACGTGGGATGCCATTCTTCCGTATGTGACCTTTGCATACAACACGGCGGTGCAGGAGACGACGCAGATATCTCCATACAAATTGGTCTACGGAAGGAGCCCGGCAGCGACGCTCGATGTCATGTTACCCAACGTCACCGCCGAAGAAAACCTCGATGTGAGTGAGTACCTTCAACACACCGAAGAAGACCGACAACTTGCGCGTCTCCTTATCAAGAATCAACGGACGACCGACAGCCACCGTTACAACCTTCGACGACGCTTCGTGGAATACCAGCCCGGTGAACGTGTGTGGGTGTGGACGCCGATACGCCGACGTGGACTAAGTGAAAAGCTTCTGCGACGGTACTTCGGACAGTACAGGGTGGTTCGATTTCTCGGCCTACTTGATTACGAGGTTGTCTCCGACGGCATCACGGACTCTCAACGACGCCGATCGCGACCTGAAGTCGTCCATGTCGCGCACCTCCAGCCGTTTAATGTGCGTTAACAAACTGAAACAGTGTTTTTTGTATTATTGTTGCTTCGTAGAATTTTATTGTACTTTCTTGCATTGTTATTGTACCTTCATCCTTAGTTAAAGCATCGGGACGATGCTTTTTTTCAGGGGGGGGCAATGCCACGTTCCATTTCCCAAGTTTTTGTTATCATCCCAAATCACCACACGATTCTCAACGCAAACCGCGCCTGCAGTTTTCGAAAAGGTTCCGGACTGTAGTAGATCATTTCGATAAGATCACGCCTACTGTGCGAACTGCACAGATTGTTCTGGAACCTACGCCACCGCCAGCGATAACGCTAGAACATTCGAAGGCAAGATTATAAATGCCGACGCGCTTCGCCGCTTGCCAGTTGTTGATCGAAGGCCGACGCTCCGTTCGCCGCTATCAGTCCGAGACTGCTATCTGTGCAATACTGCTACTGTAATTGGACTTTCCGTTTACCGGGCACAGGTTTGCCCAAACAAACAGTTAAATCCCAACACGAAGTCTCCTGTCTTTGGCCACGTCATGACCCCGTGACAAAATTTACAATACTTCGACTGGCGCTATACATACACTTGTAACACAATGTTTTGGGGAGAAAAGGTTAATAGGGGATTATGGGGGTATGGAGTTTCGCACCACTGACGAAAAAAAAACTGTTTGCCAGTGGCGAAGGAACTGGTCCTCCCCGCCAGCTCCCAGTTGCTTGGCCAAGTACTGCACTATTTTCTGCCTGATCATGGCTAATGCTGGATAGGCCGCTCTCACTGGGGTGTTCTTTACCTCAGCAAGGCACCGGAGTTTCCAAATCACAAAGAGTGTGATGGCAACCACCAGCCATGCGAAGCAGCCCCTATTCCTTTCTAGGGCCGGGGGAGGGCGGATGCTGAAGCACCTCGCAACCAGGCGCCATACCGACTTGGCCGCCTCGCATTCTAACAAAGCGTGGGAGATCGTATCCTCAGCGCGGCAATTAGGACACTGGCTATTAGGCGTGATGCCGAAACGGTGCAGGCGATGTCTCGTGAGCAAAACTTGGCACTTGCGCTTCCACTTGAAGTCATGTACTTCATTTGGTCGGTACTTATTGCTTTTTTGTTTGCACAGTCCTCGGATTTTGATCTGCTCCTTTTCTTCTTCGGACAACTGGTCTTCTGTTGTCGCTTCGATGATTCGGGCAGGTGGGCCCTTGTCAATGTCGCAGTTCGGGGCTTCTTTTTCTGTGATCTCCGTCGTAGTTGCTGCCATCCTGTAAAAGTGTGAGGGCGCTTCCGCGCGCGGGCCAGTGTGTTTGTGGTTTTCCAGATAGGGCGGGATGGTGCTTGTCCAGTAGTTGATTAGATTCTTCCCAACGTAACTCGCTGCGTAATAAAGCATGCGGGTAACCTTGAGGGCCAGTATCTGGTTGGTCATTTGTACGTGTGGGAGGCCGAGGCCACCTTTGTCCTCGGGTAGTTGGAGGTGCGGCTTGACTGGTGCCGGTTTCCCTTCCCATAGCAAATCGGTGATCACGGCGTTCAGTTGGCTCGCGGTTTTCCTAGGGATCACCGCTACCCTACTGGCGTAGAACGCAAACGCACAAACGGTGGTCCTTGCTGCCAGCGCTTTTTCACGTAACTTGAGGTTTAGGAGGCGAATGCGGTAGGCTGCCTGCGTTGCCCCCTCGAGGGCTCTCTGCCACGTGGCTGGTGCCACCCCTTCACTGGAGAAGTAGATTCTCAGTACTTTAACGATGGACCCCACTTTGATGTTTCCTGGGGCTTCTCTGGGAAAGTTTCAAATAGCATCGCCTTGTTCTTGTCCGCATTTATCGCCGCTCCCGATGCCTGCGCGTATCTTGTGAACGTCGCACTGAAGGCTTGGAGGCTGCTTTCATCCCGAACAAACAGGGAAATGTCGTCCACGTATGCCAGTACTTTCACCTGCTCCTGGCCCGTCAGTGGGAAGCCCCAAATACCTTCATGCGCAATAACGCTTGTGATCAGCGGCTCGCACGACATGACAAAAAAGGTCGGGCCCAATGGGCATCCTTGCCTTTTGCCTCTGCTATTCTTGAATGCCGGCGTTGTGACTCCGTTTATTACAACGGTGCAGGTTAGATCCTCGTGCAAAGTTTTTGCCAGTTTTATAAAACTTGCTGGTAAGCTAAACTCCTGCATCACGTCGAAGAGGTAATGGTGTCGTACTCTGTCAAAAGCTTTAGCTTGGTCTAGGGAAATAAAAACACCATCGAAAGCTCTTGTCATCGCGTATTCGAAATAGTGACGAATCACTGTGAGGTTCGCCAAAAGCGACCTTCCTGGAATCGCGCACGTTTGGTACGGGCTAATGATGTCCGGTAACAGGAGCTTGAGCCTGTTGTTCAGTATAGGAGCTACCAGCTTGTAATCGGTGTTCAAAAGCGTGCTTGAACGCCACGCTGTAGGATCGTTTGGTTGTGCACCCTCTTTCTGTAGTAGGACAATTTTACCCACTCGAAGGAGTCGGGTTTCTTAAAGTACCTGAAGATCGAATTCATCATCGCGAGCAGCAGGGGCTCTTCGAGAACTTCGAGAAAAGTCACATAGAAGGCTGCAGTCAGACCATCAGCGCCTAAGGCAGAATTGGGGGGTCATGTTTCTTATGGCTTCGCGAAGCTCTGCAGGGGAGACTTCAGCGCTAAGGGTTGCTGGCTCCTCCTCCTCCTTAGTTCGCTGCAGGTGTTTGCAAAGTTCTTTGACATGGTCGGGTCCCTGATTGGTGTCTATTGGCTCGGTGTCTTGGAACAGTATGCTAAAGTACTCTCTAAAGATGTTTTTAATTTCTGCTGGGTCGTCGGTTACAGAACCGTTTTAAGCGCTTTGCCTCCGTAATTCATAAACAGCCAATTCCACGTACTTCTCTCACATAAACTACAGTCGCAGTGCCCAACAGTCCATGCTCACTTCTAGGTCGCCTTATGGTATCTCTGAGGAGTTGGTTGTATTGCTCCTCGAGCGAGGTCAGGTTACTCTGTTGTACATGAGGTCAACGTGTCGGCTGCCTTGATGATCTGCATCCAGCGAAGAAGTTCTTTCATCTTTTGTGTATGACGTCTTTTTCTGGCTTTGCTTTCTTTTTGTAACAGGGCCTTCCATTCTTTTTTTATTCCACAGTTTATCCCACAGAGGGGGGAGGGGTAATATGTCCGGCATTTCCTACTGACGCGCTGATAGCAGCTTTCAAGTTTTCTACGCAAGTAACATCTCTCAGCAGCTCAGAGTCTATTCTCCAGCTATTGTTATCAGAGTGCGGGCCAGGGGATTCCTTTACCGTCGTGACAAGCGGGGCATGATCCGTCTTCTCTTTCAGGTTGGCCGGAAGCGCGAGTACCTCGCATTCTTCAACCAAAGGGAGGAGGTGGTCCGGAAAGTACATCCGGTCTATTCTACTTCCTGCTGATCTAGAGGTACGGGTTT
>WOVY01007831.1:0-43225 GCA_013436015.1 Rhipicephalus annulatus | reverse complement strand
GCTGTGGCAGCTGCATTTTTGATGGAGGCGGAAGTGTTGTAGGTCCGTGTACTCAGATTTGGGTGCACGTTAAAGAACCCCAGGTGGTCCAAATACTCGGAGTCCTCCACTAAGGGGCTCTCATAATCACATGGTGGTTTCAGGACATTAAACCCCACAAATAACTCAATAAAACCTTGGTGTTTACACTTTTTAACCGTTAGAAAGCTCATGTCGCTGAAATTCGGCAGTCTGCGTCGGCACCGTTGATTGTAAGCAAAAATTCATCAGTGAGCAACAAATTGAGAAAGAAGCCAATAAAATAAAGAATAAATATTTTGGCCCTATTGAGGGTTAAACTCGGGCCGTTCGCATGGCAAGCACGTGTCCTACCACAAAGCCACAATGTTACTTGCGGCTGCTTCGGGAAAAAACAATACATAATAGCCCTGTAGTGAAAGGAGTCTCCTTAACGCATTTTATTCGACAGGTGTCATGTCGAAAACAAGCCCAGTGGGCGATATGTAGGCGCATTTAGGAGGCCATCAAACTACGTCAAAAAAGGCCGGGATACTGCTGCCATCACCGCTGAAAACGCACAGGAACTTTCAAACAGCTCCGAAATGGACAACTAGGTTCATCTACCGGAAAAAATATCATGCTTTTCCAGAGGCGTTGATCAAGCAAACGGCAAATGCTAGATAAGGTGCTGCCAACTGTGAGGCATTGTTAGACTCTTCATGCCTCTTCAAGGAAACACCATTTTTAAACAGTTTTACGTGGGCGAACAATAAAAAACAGTTTATACTACGTCCTCAAATTACATATGTTATAGATGACAGCTCTTAAACCCGTCTGGTCAGGAACAGACATGAAAACAATGAACAACCGCACACTCACCACAAATAAAAGCACAATGTTGGTCACTTCTGAACAAGGCTCCTGCACGGGCGCCAAAACGTGGTGCTTTTGTTTGCTTTTATTTGAGGTTAGCATGTTGTTTTAATTGTCTTCACGTCAGATTACAAGAATGAGTAAATTGTCTAGGCATGCGCTGCAGCTGTTGAAGGGATCTTTGGCATTTGCAAAAATGAATATTTTATTTATCGATCAAAACTTCCAATAGTGTTATACATCACGATTTGCATGCATAACGCATGTATGTGTTGCTTTTAAACAGTAAAATTGGACAATGTATCTGAGAATCATGAATATAAACTATGTTTCCAAGCTGTGGGCATTGAAACAATATACAACTTCGGAAATCAGTCTTATCAAATGTTCATTGTGCATTGCTAAATTGCGGCCAATAGATTACAGGATTCTGGTTCCTCGAGATTGTTGCAGAAGCTTACATGCTTTATTAGGATGGTATGTAGTTCAAGATGGGTGCTTTGTATGTCATAGCATTTCCACATTTTTTTTTCATACCCTGATTGGGCAGCATGTGATGAGGGGTATGTCAGCGATGAGTGAGAGGCACTGCCTTTCAGCCAACCGGAATCATTGAAACCAATGGCCATAACTTAGCAGAAGAAAGTAGTAATTTAGAGAAACAAATTTCTGATAATATAAGTATAATCGTCCTAATGTAAGCAGCCGGAAGAAAGCAAAATTTGCTGGTTCAAAATAAAATTCATATTTCAATTTCATACGTTACATGCAATGGATACTTAACGGAAGTGCATACCGTTGTGTTATACCCTCTTCACACGTGTGGACTTAAGTGCACTTTCGGCGAGTGTACTTATGGCCACAAATTGTCATTTCGGTGGTTCGCTCCAACACGAGAAAGCAAAGTGTACTTTGGAAATGACGACAATGGCAATGGTCTCATTGTAGCGGAATATATATTTGTTACTTTTGCGCCCATGTCTCATCGTCGGACCACGTTGTCTTCGTTGAAGTAGCACCAGTGACACACGCCATCGTAAGCGACTAGAAAACGACCCGCCTACACATGTGCAAGTGTGCCTCGAAGTGAACAACACGACGGACGCAGCCATTGCACGGCATGTGCTGCCACATCCCCATAGTTGACGTGGCCGCAAACTGGCCGAGGGTCAGAGCAGCAAGGATTTTTCTTGATTTATGACTTGTGTTATACGTATCAATACCTGCTAAAACAAAAAAGTAGTTTAGAAGTGGTATGAGCGCCACTTTAGGCAACAGCCTATTCTGTGCAAGCAACTGGGACTGAGGCTACACATTTCGTCACAGCGAAGCCAGGTTGGGAAATGCACTTGCCAGCAAGTGCACTTTGCAGCGAGTGACTCTAAACTATCTCGTGTGGCAGCGCGCAAATGACATTCGTGCATAAGTGTACGCGCTCGAAGTGCACTTAAGTTGCTACGTGTGAGAGGGGTATTAATTAGTGCTGTCGTATCACTGATAGAGCATGTATATGCACAATGCAGGAGTGCTATTCAAGTATATTTGTTACGTATCTGTAACGAGAAAATTGCATATTCTATTGCAATATTGTAGCTGTGTTCTCCAAGAACATTGAGGAAGTTTTTCTTGTAACACGTCTACTTTTTGTACATCTTGGACATTTAAGACGCGTTGTTCCTGATCATTCTGAAAAGACTGTCAAATTCAGCTTTGCTAACATACATATGTCAGTAAATTGTCTTTTTCTTTCTATCGCAGTCTCTACAAGATTGTCGATCGAAGGAGTATGGAAGGTGTCGGGACTAGCCTGCCTATAATGCTGGCTCGTGGAAATGTTGGCTGCTGGTGCACAGTAGCTGCTCATGGCTTCTGTTTCCGCTGCAAAGGGAACTCCACAGAGCCACCTGGTAGCTGTATTAAAAGAGCACACATGTTCAGGGTGCTCAAAATTAACCCTTTTGTTTTTCTTCAAAAAACGTCAGTGCTCTAAGTTTTGTATGTAAAAACCACATTTACAGATAGCTATGTATCAAGGCGGACACAATGTGAGTCAATAATTATCACTGTCAGTGGTGCAGCTGAACAATATTCATTTATGATTTTATTTGTGGCTGCAGCAGGTGCTCATGTATGTGTTAAACATTTAAGCTAGTCACATTTCTTCATTACATCACTTGTAAGAATTCTAACATGTCTGTGCTGAGATACTTTGCTGGAAAGTTTAGTTGCAGCTTGCATGATTATGTATGCAGGACAGTGAGCACTAGCACAAACTCCCTGTTGTTATGCATTTAATCTAACCTCGGGTCAAATGCATAAGCATTATAATGGTTACTCTTTTACTATTGGCTGGCGATAGCACAAACTGACTGCTCATTGCACATAAACTTTTGGTGATCCGCACTGTCTTGCATGCGTAATTATGGAAATCAAATTTAAACTTTGGAATAGGATACCTAGGAGCATAAACGTGCTCAATGAATTTTTCCAAGTGGAACTCTGTAGAAATGCGACTGCCTCCGTCTTTTCAATGCAGACGTACCCGCTTATTTTAGATATTGAAACTTCGGTATTTTTAGTTGATTGGGGGACGACGACGAAGTGTCTATTTCGTAGAACACTTCTAACCTTGTCTCAAATTTTCTATTTGTTTTACCGCAAATTCTGGGAGCTGCCGCTCCCTCCTTGCGAGAATGGATGAAGAAGCCTCTCAGGATTTTCGAGGTGGACAACTGCTACGTCTGGCAGCGGCTAGGAAACGTGGGACCACCTCAAGCTTAAGTGGCACAGACAACGAGGCGACGGAGCTTTATTCCGACGGTTTCTTGTCATCGGAGGATGACAAAACAGTCGTCATGAACCGCAATGCAAAAAGAAGACTGCTACGAACATCGTCGACGACAAGTATATCCACCGTGCAGGCTAACGCGCAGCGTTGGCCACACACTATACTCTTCATGGCTGTGGACCTTCCAGCCAACCTACGGCGGCTTAACAGGCAAGTCTTCTCTGCATACCTCGAAGGACTCGCTCCAAATGAGATTAAAGACGTCAGGATCAACTCACGGAACAATGTTCTGGCAGTTGATGTTCTAGACCGTAGTGCGCTGCAAAGCCTACAGAACATCTCGGAAATCGACAGTCACAGTTAAATCAGTGATCCCCACTGACTGTAAGGGGAGCGTTGGTGTCATTTATTACGTGGACATTTCCGTTCCCGCGTACGATTTCCCAATCTTGATGAAGCCAACTACAGACGACATCCTCATCAAGCACATAGCAAGGCTTAGTCAGTCACGATGCCTGAAGGTTGTTTTTAAGGGAGACAGTCTTCCCCCACAGGCCAAAGTTGGCCACGTTCGCCACCAGGTCCGTCCATACATACCGAAGCCCCTACAATGCTTCAGATGCTTCAAGATAGGACATGTCGAAGGAGTATGTACCAGCAATGTCCTGTGGCCGTGGTGTGCCGAACCTAATTCAGAGGACACCTGCCACGCAACTGCGTTCAAATGCTCCAATTGCCACGGCGCTCATAGAGCGTCGTCTAAAGATTGCCCACGAGTGAGAAATAAACGCGCGGTGCTGAAACGCATAGTGCGCGACAATTCAACGCACAGGCAAGCCGCTTCTACTGCCAGGCGACGTCGGCGTCACCACAGAAGATCATGACGCAACGTGACATCTGCCGATAGAGACCCGTCATCTCAAGCAAGAAAACTGGTCCCCCATTGTCAGGCTCTGCGAAGACGGATACACCGAAAACAGAATCAGGATCAAGACTCCCACCTAATGAAGAGTGGCCATCACTTCCACGAACACAGCCTGTTTCAGAGGTGCATCGAATCCCGCCAACCTCGATGCCATCACGAACTACTGATGAAAAGACAACTGAAGATCGCCAGGTCATCAACATGTTGCAGACCCTTATGAGCGCAATGCGCATGCTCCTAAGCAACATGAACACCCCATCAGCGCAGAGCGCACTCCAAGTTCTGGACACTTTAAGTCCGGTGCTTGCAGCTCTAAGGCAATACAATGGCCCGCGACATGTTATCCTTTCGGGAGAAGGTCTAGAACGCATCTGTTCTTCAGTGGAATGCCAGAGGACTTAGGGCGCGTATGTCCGAGTTCCGGCAGTATGTATTCACGAACCAGTTCTCCATAATTGTGATTTGTGAACCGAATCTGTCATCTCAGATGAGACTGTCTGGATATGAGTGCTTTATGTCTTTACCCACGGAGAGCGCAGCAAGGTCGTTGTGTTCATACGGCGCGACTTGACTTATGTTCATCACTCTGTACCCCCTGACGAAGAAACCAAGTACGTCTGCCTAACAGTAAAAACAAGAAGACCACATTCACCATCATCGGAGCCTACTTACATCCATCAAGTTGTCTAGACTGGGAGCGCTAGCGCGGAATTTTGAATTCAACTCTCCAGCCATGGGTGATAACTGGTGACTTCAAGGCCAACCACTTCTTATGGAGAAGCTCCAGGGTCAACACTAGAGGTAGACAGTGTCTTTCTCTTCTGAATGTGAACTTATCCTCATGAATGACGGCAGCCCTACTTATCTGTGCGGATCGGCCTATAACAGTTGCCTGGACCCTCACTTTGGTGTCACGCTCGTTCACACACAGAGTGCACTGGTTTTCGGATTTGTAAACAAGGGGTAGTGACCACATCCCAACATACCTGAAGATTGACGGCTTTCTAAGTCTCAAGTCCTCCAGAGCCGTCCAGTGCACTGATTGTCAAAAATACAAGGTAATCAAGGAAGACTATGTTGGCGCCTCACCTTTCAACCTAGAGGACGCAATAAAGAGTGCCCTACAGTCAACGACGCGTTCGCTTCCGGTGAGCTCATCTCGCACAGATATGGACATTGATCTCGAGAAACTCCGAGCGATTCGTCTTCGTGCAGAATGACGTTATAGACGCACGAGGTCACTTGATGATCTGAGAGTGGCCAGACGCACGCAAAAGAAAATACAGCGTCACATGGACAAGTTGGACAAGCAAAGATGGGTATCTTTTTGCGAGTCTTTGGATCCCAGAAAGCCTCTGTCACTAATTTGGTGAACTGTCTGGGGTCTTCGTACAACCATTACTCAGCACTACCCATTAAAATCTTTGGCACTTCACTTACGCTGCGAAAAGATTGATGTCGCAGATTCCTTCTGTCGTATGATCGCCTGCGACTCAAATTCAACTGGGACAAAGACGCCCGACTTTTCTGTATTCTAACGTGATCCCCGAGTGGAGATTTCGTTTTCAATGGACAAACTAATGGCTGCGCTTGCTTTGTGTAGACGTTCTTCAGCGCCAGGACCTGACGGCATCACTTACTGCACTCTGTGTCACCTAGGAGATCAAGCTTGAAAGGCACTCTTGCAGCTGTACAACGACTCTTGGCAAACTGGCATGGTTCCACAAGAATGGAAGTCAAGTCGCCTGATTCCACTTCTCAAAGCCGGCAAGTCACCCTTGGACATTTCCTCTTACCGCCCGATTCCCCTCGTGAGCTGTGTGAGAAAAGTTATGGGAAGGATGATTTAAGCGCGTCTGGAATGGTACTTAGAGTTGTACAAAATATATCCAGATGCCATGTCCGGGTTCAGACGAGGGCTGCTCGTCAATTGACAATGTAGTTGACTTGGTGACATATGTAGAACGCCAGAAGGCCTGCAGGCGGTTATCTGCTGCTCTGTTTCTTGACATTAAAGGGGCATACGACAATATCACCCACGAAGCCATTCTCAGCGCACTAGAAGGAGTGGGACTCGGGGGCAGAATATATACGTGGGTTCAGAGCTACCTACAGGATAGATCATTTTACGTGCAGGCAGAGAATGGCCCGACAGCCGAGTATTACTGCAGCCGAGGAGTCCCACAAGGCGGAGTGCTAAGCCCGACGCTGTTCAACCTAACACTCATTGAACTAGTTTGGCAAGCAACCAAGCAGTGTACGACTTTCCATTTATGCTGAGGACATCTGTGTGTAGACATCAGGTGTGAATCGACTTCAACTTCGCGCTCGACTTCAGAAGGCAGCATCAGTGACATCGTACCACTTACGCAAACAAGGGCTCAAAATCACACGTGAGAAGTGTGCAGTCGTGGCTTTCACCAGAGAACCAATGTCCGCTTACGGCATATCAATTAACGGGCAGTTGGTGTCATGCAGCCGGAGTCACAGCTTCTTGGGAGTCGTAATCGACCAAAACCTGTTGTGATGAGTGAAGAAAACGACAACGACGGAAGTGTGGGGCAAGGGCGCGTGTAATGTGCGCGTGAGTGTCAGCGAATCAGCTGATGACCTGTGGTGGCCCATAGAGGTGGCGGTGCCACGATTGGGCCACGGGCGACCATCACGTGGCAGTGGGCTTTGTGGCTGGGGACGAGCCGGAGCAGGGAAGATGGGAGACAGCGGGCCGAAGCGTCGGACGCAGGTGATCCTGGTTCCGGCCAGGGAACGCGGCTGTCCACGCTACTGTCGTCCAACTACCAAATGGGGTGGATTTGCCGGCACGAGTACTGCATCTCGGGGCGCAGCCTAGCCTGCTGTTCTCTTCCTTGCCGAGGGCATCGCGGATCTCGGCGAGGCGTCTCCAGGGTCAGCCGTTTCGACAGAGAGATGAACGTGGCCTGGCTAATGGTCACGGTTGCGTCGAGCATCGCCTCTCGGCGCACGCTCTTCACTGGACGGGCTGGCCATTCCCCGCATGGAGCATCGCATCTCCTATGTGGGTTGACTGCTCAGTAGTCGCACCCATGCCATCAAGCGCCGGTGTCACCAGAGCGTCGCACTTCGGCAAGGGACGAGCGAGATGTTCTGCCGGGCGAGACGTGGGCGTGTGTACGGAGGACCATGGAGCCGGGCGAGGATTCAGGGTGACCGAGGATTCAGATGCCAGGGGTGTTGCTGGCTGAATCGAGGATCGCCGAGCGGTGCCGAGCCGTACCGAGTGACGCGACAGACTCGGACGCGGGCCACGAGCTCATGAGCTGCAGTGTGCACCCGAGGGTACCTGGCGGTGCCCTGGCCAAGAAGAAGGAACGTGCGGAAACGAGAGCTCTGTGAGGGATAAGGTTCGGGTAATCACGGCAACTTAAATAATCGTTGTCGAGACTGACGAAGACATTTGCAACTTGAGTTATAAGGCTTTAATGCCACAAAAAAACGATAATGAAGCTTGGCGTGTTACATGGCAACAGCCAAGAACTGCCTTAGGTACGAGCACGACCTACGTTCTCGAAAGACAAGGTCTGACGCTTAGCGTAGTCCCCCACTGCACTACACAAGGTTTGAAACACTTCACCGTGTGACGTCGAAGGCAGATGAGTCGATGCGTTGCGTTGCGTCTTACGCCGACATCAGCGATGACTCAGGCATGGTCGGAGCGGAGCGTGAGGCAGAGTCGATGTGTGGCAAGCACGTCCCGGACAGCCAGTAGTAGGCCCAGGTCTGGAATACGCCCGGATCCGAGTACAACGGACCGGCGCCGGCTGCTGGATCACACGGTAGAAGGGAGCCAGGCTCGTGCGGACCACAGGCACAGGTAGGCTTCGGGACCACGACCCGACGAGCGCTTCAGCCTGCCACTGTTTCGTTCGGATCCTTCTTCTCGAACGCCCCGTCGTCGTCTTCCTCTTCTCTCTCCCCATGGCTTGGCTTGACTTTGACGACACGATTCCGCCTTTTCCTTGTCTCATCGTCATCTTCGTCGGCGTACGGCACAGCACAAACTCACAAACATCGCGCACCAGATGAACCTACCGCGCATATCATGACAAAAGTCCCCCCTTTCAAAAGTTTTTTTTTTCAAAAAAAAACTGTCCAAAGTGCGCGGTAGACAAGACTTACGACAAACAAATGTACAGAACTGTTGCACCAAGAGAATAGTCTGTATGTGAGAGTCCCTAGGCATATGGTACATTATTACATTAATGTTGTAGTAAGCTCTAGCCGGCACTCTAGGAGGTTCGTCCTTCCCAGGAACTTCGGAAAATATGTCTCGGAATTCCTCCAAGAGATTGCACATATCATCGCGTTGTGCTTCGTCTAAATTACTTCCGAGTGTGACCGACTCAATACCTTTCCCTTCATTTACTTTAAATGTAGGGAGGGGTGAATCCGATTCTCCTTCTTCGACTACAACGAACGATGAAGCTTGACTAGTGACTTCTGGTTGACGTTCTTCGTAGCGCTTGAGCATGTTTATGTGAAACATTTTCGTGGTGTGCCCAAGGTCCAACCAATAGTCGTGGTCATTCTTTTTTCCTGTAACCGGAAATGGCCCCTTCCAGTGCATAAGAAGCTGGTTTTCCCTGGTTGGGAGCAATATAAGAGCCCGGTCACCAACTTTGAGCTGTAGGGTTTTAGAGGTTCGGTCATAATACTTCTTTTGTGAGTGTTGAGCTCGGGAGAGATTCTCTTGAGTCAGCTTCAAGGTGCGTTCAAGACGTTCTCTCAGATCAAGCACGTATCCGTAAGTAGTCTTGATATCTTCCTCTAGGTCTTCCCCTGTCCAGAGTTCCTTCAGTATATCCAGGGGTCCTCGGACGTGCCGGCCGTAGATCAGTTCAAACGGCGAGAAGCCCATACTGGCCTGAGGTACTTCTCGATAGGCGAATAACAGAGGCGCAAGAAATCGGTCCCATGACTTCGGCTTCTCTTGGCACAACTTGCGCAACATCTGTTTCAAAGTGCCGTTGAACCTTTCGACCAAGCCATTGCATATCGGGTGGTAAGGCGTCGAGCTCAAATGTCTAATAGCAAGCAGAGCATTCACCTCTTCCATCAGGGCCTGACGTGAAGCAGGATGCTTGATCACATAGGATCTCCCGTGGAAATCCTATTCGAGAGAACATCTCCAGTAGTCCATCTGCTACTGTTGCCGAATCAATTGCGGGCAAAGCCACCGCGTCCGGGTACCGAGTGGCGAAATCCACAAGGGTAAGAATGTACCGATTACCCTTCTTTGAAAATCGGCGTCAGAGGTCCAATGATATCAACGGCCACACGTTCGAATGGCGTGTCAATCAAAGGCATTCGTCCAAGAGGCGCCTTGCCTACTTTGCCTTTGGGATATGTCCTTTGGCATGCGTCGCATGATTTTACGAATCTTCGTACCTCCTCCTGTACACCGGGCCAATAAAACGACTCCAAAACTCGGTCCTTCGTCTTCTTGATACCCTGGTGACCAGATATCGGTGATTCATGTGCCAAGTGCAACACATGGACACGCAACGCCTTTGGAACCACCGCTTGCTGAACTGATTTACCCGGAGTCAAGTGGTAAACGCGGTACAAGATTCCTTTCTCGAACATAAATGAGTGGTATGTGGCTCCTTTGCCGCGGATGAGGGTGTCGACTTTCGCCCTACAAACATCCAGCGACCGGTCTTCCTCTTGTTTTTGGCGAAATGACTCCTGTGTCACCTCTAAGTTTCCAAATTTAGCAGTCGTGAGCTTCCGGCGATGTCCTTTGCTTGAAACACCAACCATGACTGTGCTATTCGTCCCGCATCCATCCTTGGATTTCTCTTCAGAATTCAATGCCTGATTAGTTTCCGACTTCAGGCTCGCTGACTCCTTCCACGTTGAGTCGGGGTCATTAGCGTCACGGGCGCCGGGAACATTTCCTACGATGACATCGTAAAGTGGCGACGTCATGCATTTGACTATCGCATTTCCGGTGAAATAGGGCGATAGAATCCGTACTTCTGCTTCCGGTACCTCGATGCAACTACCATCGGCCAATAAAATAGTGGCGGTAGTACCCGTGAGCGCATCATCGGGAATGAGGGAACGTCCGCACGACCAGGGTGTTGCTTCCAGTATCCCTCAAGACTGATACAGTATGTCCAAACACTTCTCCCTGTAACACCGGCAAGTTTCGTGTAGCTGTTGCGGTGCGCGTTCGGATTGCACTAGCAACATATTCATCTTGTGATGAATCATCGGCACATCGGGGCGTCTCGGACTTCTGGTCAGTAGACACGATGCAAGATGTCATTTTCTTTGACCCGCCGTTGCTTGGGCATGCTCTTGCATCGTGGCCGGGCTTCCGACAGTGCCCACAGAAGACTCGTTGGGGTTTCGTGCGGCAATCAGATGCTCTGTGGCCGGGTCGATCACAGACGAAACATCTAAGAGGAGGCTGGGTATAAGTAAACCCTTCTTGCTCCTTGGGAATGTTGTTTGCAGACTTGGTACGAAATACCAACAAGTTTGTTTGCCGTCGGGCTTCCAAGAAGGTATCAGCTGCTTCTGCCATTTCTTTTACCGTCCTGCATTTCTTCTCCCTTAGAAAAAGTGCCAGGCGATCGTGGCAGTTATTCAGAAACTGCTCAGCTACAATGAGGTTGCGCACGGATGCAAAGTCCTCGTCCGTTTCCGACATTTCCAGCCATCTATCGAAGTAACTTTGTAATCTCGTGGCGTACTGTTTACCAGTTTCGCCGTCTGCAGGCTTGCTTTGCCGAAACTTTTCGCGATAGCCTTCGGCTGTGAAACGAAACCTCTGGAGCAAGGTCATTTTCGTACTCTGGTAATCCATTGAGTCTTCTGGCGACAGACGACCGAAGACTTTCAATGCTTCCCCACTGAGGCATAAACTAAGCGCTGTCGCCCACTTCTCCTCAGGCCACTCTTGACCAACTGCTACGCGTTCGAACCTCTTGAGATACGCATCGAGATCGTCACGCCCCTCGTCAAACACTGGAATCAGGTTGTGAGGATTGATCAAGCACGGGCGGCTTTGACTCCTCTCAGGTTCGCGGTCCCGCGCTGTTGGCTCTCGGCTACCTTCAACCTCAGCTAGTCGAATTCGCAGTTGAAGAGTTCTCTCTTCTATCTCCAAACGTTCCTTCGCCGCCTGCCTTTCCGCGGAACGCTCTTCACGCGCTTGCACAGATTCCTCATGAGCCCGCTCTAACCGCGCGTCTACCCACGTCTTTAGCTCGGCTCCTTGAAGCCCCATGCGTTCCGCTAGCGTTATAAGCTCTTGCTCACTCATCTTCCCTACAGATTTCAACCCAGTGCAAACGGCTTCGTCCTGTCGCGCGGACGCCAATTGTGAGGGATAAGGTTCGGGTAATCACGGCAACTTAAATAATCGTTGTCGAGACTGACGAAGACATTTGCAACTTGAGTTATAAGGCTTTAATGCCACAAAAAAACGATAATGAAGCTTGGCGTGTTACATGGCAACAGCGAAGAACTGCCTTAGGTACGAGCACGACATACGTTCTCGAAAGACAAGGTCTGACGCTTAGCGTAGTCCCCCACTGCACTACACAAGGTTTGAAACACTTCACCGTGTGACGTCGAAGGCAGATGAGTCGATGCGTTGCGTTGCGTCTTACGCCGACATCAGCGATGACTCAGGCATGGTCGGAGCGGAGCGTGAGGCAGAGTCGATGTGTGGCAAGCACGTCCCGGACAGCCAGTAGTAGGCCCAGGTCTGGAATACGCCCGGATCCGAGTACAACGGACCGGCGCCGGCTGCTGGATCACACGGTAGAAGGGAGCCAGGCTCGTGCGGACCACAGGCACAGGTAGGCTTCGGGACCACGACCCGACGAGCGCTTCAGCCTGCCACTGTTTCGTTCGGATCCTTCTTCTCGAACGCCCCGTCGTCGTCTTCCTCTTCTCTCTCCCCATGGCTTGGCTTGACTTTGACGACACGATTCCGCCTTTTCCTTGTCTCATCGTCATCTTCGTCGGCGTACGACACAGCACAAACTCACAAACATCGCGCACCAGATGAACCTACCGCGCATATCATGACAAGCTCAAGGGTTGAGGCTACGAAGGCAGAGGAAGCGGTGCGCCGCTCGAGAGGACAAGTTCCTGGCAGCGTTCCTTAGCCGGACGTGAGACCCATACGTGTCGGCCAGGCCGAGCTCCGGTGTGTCTGTTCAAGGTCCAAGGCCAAGAACTGCCGAACGGCTCCTGCCTGGGTGCAGTGGCGGGAGCAGGTTCGTGGGCGAGGCCTACCGGGTGTAGTCCTCGTGAGCCGTAGCCTGATCCTTGACCTCCGGAGTTGTGACCCTGACTGCTGGGTTGGCCGCGACGTCCGACTCAACGGCGCTGCACACGGTAGCGCTTCCGTGCGCCGTCAGCCGTTCAACCCATGCCATGAAATAAAAGTTCATGTTAATCCTTTCTCGTCCGCTATCAACAAACATAGTGACGAACGTTCCTTAACCATCACACCTGTCTTAGACACCGCGCGTAAACTACGTGAAAAAGCGGCTGACTGCCTTTTGTCACTTATTCAGGTTTCTTGCTGGGAAAATTTGGGGAGTGTCTGTCGAGTCTATGTTACAGCTGTACAAAGTACTATTTACTGGATTCCTGTGGTATAGCCTACCTGTTATATCTAACACGTGCAAAACGAACCTGCGCGCAATCCAAAATATTCAAGTCCAAGCGCTTAGGATATGCCTTGGTTTACCCCCGCTGCGCCTCTAATGCTGAAACGATTGCCATTGCACAGGACTACTCAATCATGACGCAACTCACCATTAAAACGATGCGTACGTACCTCAGGCAACATGCTAGGAATCCTTCCCACCACTTGGCCACCCTCGCTGCTGAGAGGCCCCGCACGAAATTTAGTGCAATTGTCTGTGCTCATCGTGCGTCGTTTACGTCAGGTTTTACGCCTGCTGAGAAACTGGTGTATCCTCCGTGGTGCCTGACACTTCCACAAGTACGTGTTTCAATTCCAGGAATACAGAAAATAATCTAATTTGCCTTCATCAGCCCTAAAACAATTGAGCTTGAGCCATCTGCACGAAATGTACAACCACGTGCACGCATACACCGATGGTTCAACCACAGCGTCTGGTTCTGGTGGTGCGGTGGCGATTCTAACTAGAGGAATCACTCTGCGAATCACATGTCACTACGTCTACGGCGGCAGAACTTGCGGCTTTGCGTGGCGCCCTAGAGTACATCACATCCCAAAGACCGAATAAATGGGCTGTGTTTTCCGACTCAAAACCAGCCCTACAGAGCATGCAGTCAGTCCTTCGACGAGGTTGCCATGAACAATTAACTTACGAAGTTGTCAAGCTTGTTCAGCACGTCACAGAAGCAGGCCACGAGGTCAAGTTTGAGGGGCTTCCTGGCCATTGTGGGATCAGTGGCAATGATTCCGCAGACAACGCGGCTCGCACATCACACGAAGAAGAGCACACCCTTCCAATAGGACTGACGCTGCAAAGCAACTTCGTGACCTCGCACGTAGTCTGAGTCTGCAGGAGTGGAACACCCCAAGCATAAGACATACGAGACTATACCAAATAAACCCTCGACTGGAACTTCGACCTCCATCCGGACTTCGTCGACGTGAAACTTCACTTCTTTGTCACCTTTGGTTTGGGGTTGCCTTCACAAAAGCATATAGAACCCTCATCGGATTGACCGACAATGCGGAGTGCGACGTCTGCTGCACCAAAGAAGACATGGACCATTTCATATGTCATTGCCCTCGATTTGCCTCAGAAAGACAGAAGCTTTCGGACGCATTGCGACAATTGGACGATCGGCCACTCTCTGTGCAGATGCTACTAGAACACCGCCATTGCCTTTCGTCGGCTCAAAAAGCAGTCAAATCTGTCTTGTGCTTTTTGAAGACTACAGGCCTACGTGACCACCTTTAACTTTTGTGTAGTGCCACCGCTGCATACGCGCCAGCCGATTGACTGCCAATCCTCCTTTTTTTCTTTCTCTCTTTTTCTTCTCTTTCCTCTCTCTTTCATTTGTATGCCACCTTCCTATTCCCCCAGCGTACGGTAGCAAACGGGCATTTGCCTGGTTAACCTCCCTGTTTCCCTCTTGTTGTTTATCCCCCCCCTTAGTTGATTGGGAAGCTTACAGCATTAATTTTTTACTTGTGTCCTCTTGGATACAACTGATCACCCAAGATGTTTTTCTCTTCTTAGGGATGAGTTTCAATAGAACTACAAAGCACATTTCTGTATGTGCCAGTGCTACTTACTAAGCTCTTTAAACCATAATTTGTTTTGTTCAAGATCTACCCCCTTCATGCGCACCGTCACCATTAGTGGATGCCAAATTCACACCTCTATATCTCAAAATAACTTTGAATCTCGCGCTCAAGCAGTGCACCCTATCTCTGTAGGAGGAGAAATAAACTTTATCATTCAGAAAGGGGAGGAGAAATGGGGAAAACCAAGTTTGCCGGGGGCTAGATTGGAGTCTAAAGGGCCGCAACACTAGCAAACTAGTCCGCCAGTTTGGCCTGTATATGCGAATTCGGGCTCCTTAAGGACCTCTCTCCGGTTTCAGGTGCGAGAGATGGCTGAAGGAGCTCCTCGGGTGGAGGGTTGTTGGGTCGACCCCATAATATGTGGTCTTGTCCTGCCTGTGCTTGACCATAGATAACACACTTCTGTAGCTTTTCATCTTCTGTACGTGTCGCTACTAGAACCCGTGGCGCCACCTTTCACTCAAGACACAAAATAACTACAAAAACCTTCATCTTCTGTACGTGTCGCTACTAGAACCCGTGGCGCCACCTTTCACTCAAGACACAAAATAACTACAAAAACCACCCTTAAAGATGGACGCCTCCTCGTTTTACGGCGGTACACGTAAGTGCTATAAGTGCTCTTCTGTTATAAGCACTGCTGTGCGGGGTTTTCATAGGTTTGTGCACGGTGTTCTCAGGCAAAGGTCACATCCCACGGTTTAGGTACAATGCTCGAATGCCTCCATTCGTGGAGGTCTGCAATGCCATAGTAGCTGAGTCATTTAGTGCAGCAAAGTCGCAGTCTGGGGTGAGCACTTGAAGTCGAAAATTGGAGCCCCGAGCTTGTTGGGTAGACGCTCGCTGCCGTAGCTGTCAGAGACCTCCGCAATAGCCTGCGCCCACCACCCAGTCGTGGGGTCCGCTGACAGAGATGTTCCAGCCTACATCATTACGAGTTCTCGATGACGCGCTTCACGCAAAACACCACCGTAGCCAGTCTATGCATGTGCCTAGCAGCGCCATTTGCCGGCAGCTCATTTTTCTTTATCCGAGCCTGACACCATCGCCTCTAAAAGTGGTTCGTGAGAGCGACATCTCATTTTGCTTCATTTCCCCTTTGCAGCAGTTGGCTAATAGAGAAGGGCTACCAAAGAAAGGGAAACTGCACATAATTGCGTTTCAAACAGACGTCGCGAGTTGCCTGCTAAGTAGCAATAAGCAACAAACGAAGCATGGACTACCAAGCAGTGAAAAAGAAGGTACTCAATGCTTCACCACAACTAGTCAGCACTGTTCGCTATGATGGGATAAATTATTGGCCGCAGCAAATGAACATGCCCAACCCACAACCTCGTCAGAGATAGGAAGGCACATCCAAAAGCCGTGTCTCCTGCAGGAAGTATAACGCTTTGCTATGTTTGACTTCTAGGAACGACTGTTTTTATTTATTTCATGCGAAATAACTACTTTCATAATATTTGCGAAAAAGAATTTCTAAACACTGTTTCTGCACTGATTATTTGTGAGTCGCTGAAATAGAAGCGTTTCTTTTTTTCTTCACCATTTTTCAGTGACAGGACTGCTTTGAAGCGCAATGTCCACATATGTGGACGCCACTGGTAATCCTAACCGATAATTTGTTTCAGATTTTTCGGCGATTACCTCTTTAATAGTGTTATCAATAAAAAAATCACCACGCCAGACTCAATTCGCAACTGACTAAGGAGCTACTGAGTCAGTTCCACTGAAGTTCACGAGTCGCGTTGAAATTATTGCCTTATATGCAATTCGCCACTTGAAAACACTTTGTGTGTTGTGATAAAGAAGTTGCGCACTAATGATGTTATTTTCACTGTAACCTTCACTGAACATTTTATTTTAGTGCGTGTTTGTAACTTTAGTCATTTCATTGTCTTCAGCAGTTCATTTATTAAGAGCAATCAAGTGATTTCCTACTGTCGTAATTCATTATACTTAGCTGTGCCAATACCTAGCCATGTGTGATATTGATATTTCAGAGTGATACACTCGTGTTTAACATTGTTAGTGATAACTGATAGAAGGCATTCTAGAATATTGTAATTTGGGTGCAAGAATCGAGGGGGAGTTGTGAATTTTTAACTACATCATAATATCTTCTTGCTTTATTTCACTGGAAGTGTAATGAGAGTATTATTTACCGAGTTTAACGGGTTATAACCACGGTATGATGATCATGGACGCCATAGTGAAGGGCTTCAGTAATTTGAACTACCTGGGGCTCTCTGAAATGCACCTACGTCTAAACACAGGTCTCAAGCACTAATTTGTTGATCAAAGTTGTGGCCACCACAGCCAGGGTTTGATTCCACGGCCTTCAATTCAGCAGTCAATAGTAACGTGAAGGGTATAGTGGTTGTAGGCTGTGGTCTTGATTCCAATGATGCATGTTGAGTACAGCAGCTTGGTGCCAACCAGGCCTCTCTGCTAGTGCACTGATGTTGTGTTCGTCATATTCCTAAAACTGCAATAATTTTTTTTTATTTTAGCATGCATGCGCTTTGAACAGCTCTGGGTAGTGTGTACTGATGTTATTTATCGTATTTCCAATTTTCGCAATACCTAATGGTTGTCGCATATAATCTGGGTTAGTGGCTAAGTTAATAATGTTCCTTCTTTTATACTGTGAAAGGCTGCATATATTTCTTATTGGCATTTAAATCTGAGCAAGTCACTGTAGTACACTTTGCATATCAAACATTAGAGGGCTAATTTGGGCGTACAGAGCTTACTTAAACAGCCCTGAGGGTTTCGAATGCCTTGAAAATCGCCTTGCGATAAAAAATTACTGTTGTGAAGAGTGTGTTTTTCAGAAATGAACGAAGTCTCTATTACCTAGAAAGGTGCTGAAAATGAAAACTAATAAGATGTTAATGATGTCGTAAAGCTCTAGGGGGCTAAGGTTGATCTGTTAATCTTATCTTTCTTCAATCACCAACAGATGTAATTACCTGGTGAATTATTGTCTGTGAAATGTATTAAACGGCAGTTTAAATGACAATGAGTCAATAATTTTGCAGAGTATCGTATGCATGTCCATGTGCATCCAAATTACAGCAACCGTAGTATACCACTCTGGGGAGATGGTGCAATGGGCCCAAATTCCGGTCCGCATAAAACGGGGCTATTTATAGGACACATAGAGGATGGAGACTTTTAGGCGACATAAAAACGGCGGCTAAATTGTACCAGCTAAGAGACACACAAGACGGTAACAGATGGGAAACATAGACAACAGACACTATGAGGCGATATTAAAGCAGTGGCCAAATCGCGACACTTGGGACGGTCAACATATAGGACGGTCACAGATAGGAAATATACAGGACGACGCCTTGAGGTGACATAAAAGAGGCGGCCAAATCGCGACAGTTGGGAAACATACAGGTTGCGTCCTCATGTTGCCTCGCGGAATCATACAGCACACAAACAGGGCGTTGCCATTTTTATAAGGGTAGACACCATCATCGCAATAAACGTGGCACCCTGTGTGGCAACAATGGCGTTAATTGCTAGCGACCTATTACTATAACAAATGCATCAGGAGCGATTGATGAGTACGCTCTGCGTGGTGTTCAGTTGACACGTCGGTTGCATGCGAATGATTTCGGAAAACATCGCTGATAAATATTAACAGGTTTGAAATGCAGTCATTTACAACACAGTATGTCGCACAGTGGCCAGAGTTTATCTCGAGGTAAGCCAAGTTCATAAGAGTGACCGCTCGTCTCTTACACGATGTGCTTGTTTGTTAAATTTCGCCATCACGTCATGAAGACATAAGTGTAAGTCTATGAAGAAATCATTGCTCAGCTATGCTTCGCTTCACAAATTTAGAGTACGAAGTCATCACGTCTGGACCAACGCGGAGTATTCAAGTTTTGATTGAAGATTGAAGTTGTACTCCGAAGGAAGCACAAGTCTGTGATATTGCGTACAGGCTCTTTGCAGGAAAGTGACCCACCGCGACCGTCATATGTATGCATGCTATTTCACACAACTAGCTAAGCGAGCTAACCTTCCCGTTGCATCTTCTTCACCAAAGTGGTCTAAGGTCTGCAGAGTTACTGACGGAAGCTGCAGAAAAGATGACCCACATATATTATGAGCAGACGAATGAATACGTCCCGTGCTCAGTAAACTATGTGCATTCTGTGATGTTATCTATCGGTGAACTCACATTGGCCTGACGGAATGGTGCTTCAATCCCAAATTATCTCAGCACAAATGCAAGAGCCAGAAATACAAGGAATGCAACATGTATCTTTCTCTGCAGACACGCTTCTGTTTAAATAATAGAAACAAGGAAGAGGCTACAGTTGAGAACACAAAAAATAACACTATGGCGACACATGATCAAAAGCGTGTAAGTACCTAGTCAATCGCTCTTTCCACAAACAAAAGCAATTTCCGTGCATGCTCTAATCATCCTTGGTCTATTTAGTCGTACGAATGGTGTGTTTCTGAAAAATATAAACTAGTTTGAAGTCAACGCTCGTTCGTCTTTCGATGCTCGTGCATTCTTTTCCGCAGGTTTTTCTGTGAATATTCACAACGAATTAGCCCCACTAAACGCCCTTGCACTGTAAAATGTAATCAACATAAATATATAAACCATGATGGAGAAACTAAGTAGGCAAGAAAAAATACCATGTATGAATAAAGCACTGTGTTTCACTCTGCATGCAGTGCCCACATATCAAGGTGCAACAATTTACGTCAAGTGCTTGTTATTACGCCTTTTGCTAACTTGTGATATTACTGCCATTTTTACTGCATCACTCTCATCAGAGCCAACATTACCTTTGTGGTCAGGTTCGTAGCGACATGAAATAGGTGTATAAAAAATGCGCATTCAAGTCGTTAACATTGAAATTTTGATTCCTCAGTTCAATTTTTGAGCATTATACCTATATGAATCCTAAAATCTTGAAATCAATACACTACCAATGGAAACACGTGTGCAGATACGCTCACGTTGTGCGATAGGGAGCATATTATTCATGGGTGTTTTTAAATGTGAGTGCGTTTCTTAGCCGGGCTATGTCAGGGATCCGGCGTTGTCTGCGGCATCCATGGTGGTGTGCGCACGCTGGCAGGTGTTGTCTCTCTGCTCTCATTTCATTTAGCATGGCAACAGCTGCAGGCTCTAATTCTGATCCTCGCCCCTAGCAATCGGAGCTTGTGGTGCGAGAGAGTGTAGCAGATAGTGGGTGCTGTTTTTGCCACTCCTTTTTTCGCCGTTCGCTCTCTCTCCTTCTTGATCCCTACTATCCCTTCCGCTCGCTCCTCCCTCTCGACAGTTCGCTGGCTGGGCACCTCTCAAGGCGATGGCAGAAGTCGATGAAGGCGAATGTTGGGCGGCAACGGGGCAAGAACTATTTCAGGGCAAGAAATCCATTCGCATTTCCTCAGAATTCTCTTCGGGGAGGTGGGGCATTTTTTTATTCTGACAAGATCACGTGCACACCCCTTCAAGTGACATATGCACTTGCAGAACTCTGACTACCAGTGTGTGGTCGAGTGTGACGTGACTCATTCACAAAAAGGCAATGTGACAGATGCAGTGAACGAGGTTTCGAGTGATCGACAAAAATTTACGTCACTATCATTTAGGTATGAATGTTACTTGCAGTGGTTTGCTGAGTACAGGTTTCAAAATAATCCGCTTTTGACTGAAAAGTTGCACCACCAAATTTTCAGCGTAAAGATAACGTAAGAATATTCTAGGTTGGCAAACTGAAACATTTATCGACTGATTTATTACCCGGTCACATTGAACTGCTCCATATTTATAGCTGTCTTGTTACTACAGCCACTGATTTTTGAATTGTTAACATGCACCAACACAACCTGGCTTTCTGAACTTCAGAAAAAAATCATGTAAAACGGACAAATACGCATTTGTTATAAGAGAAGGTAAAAAACAGAGCTGAAGATGAGAGGCTGTCCAGTAGCTTGTCTTCGTTTGTTTGGTTAAATATTTTGGCCATTAACAATAACGTGCACCAAGCAGCCCATATTTCAGTACTTCCACCGTTTGTAATCACATTCACGCTGATAATAGCAGCACAGAGGCCATGATCCCTTGTGAGGGACGTCCGTGTAGGCATCAATTTTAACAGGTTTTGGTGACGGACATCTGAAACAGAAAAGAATCCGACGTGTAAAGAGTATCTAGAGAAATTATTTCATGGATCGCTTCTCTTTATATTAGCGCGATGAATTATGGCCGATCCTACGTATATTGAGCCTCCAAGTTGTGGTAAGTAGCATAAAGAAGCTGAGTAGGGCAAACTGATTAACTTGAAGCAATGGAAGTGCTGAGAGGCGCACACACCGATCGTGTAATGAAGTGGTTATGCATGTGAGACGATTTAACAGGGCACAACAACAATACCTTTGCACTTTATTGTTACCTTCAAGCAAGCCGTACACTGTCCGAATTCTTACTAGTGCAGGTGTAGTTTGTTTCGTGAAAGACCCGCACTTCAGTGCGCTGATAGATTAGTCAATATCACAAGCGGTACTTTTGAAGAAGAGAAAGGTTAATGCGAGATCACTTGCGATCTAACGGCAACCTTTCGCGTACCCGTTTAAGCAACTGAGGCATTGCTAGAATTCTTTGGGGCAACATACTTGTTTTGGTGGTTGTAGACTGTGATGCCATATACCGCCCTATACAGTCAACCTGCGCTATTTGTGACATTATGTGTGTGCGTGTGTGCTCCACCTCAGTTTCTCCCTCCCTCAACACTTTTTTCGATCTCTCCCCATCTCTCCCCCCTTGGGCTGGGTGAACACCAATTATGAAAAACTAGTTAGAATCTCTGTCTTTTCTCTCACTCGTTTTTCTTCCTTTCCTATTTCCTAGTACGTGCACCTAAAGCAATGCACACAGATCCTACAGCGAACTGAAACGAGTGGCCACGTTGCCTATAAATGCGTTATTCCCAATGGTTTATCAAGACTTTTCTGTATCACTGCTGACGTCTGTGTAGGAATCTTAATTGGTGTATTTGTACACACTTGTAACACGAAACATTCAAATACTTCATAAGCGGCTTGAACAGCTTAAATTTGTGCAGTGAATGCTTGTAATCTATGTCTTTAGGCCATGTCAGAAATAATGTAGAAAGTACGCGTTTCATGTAATAATATGCAATTCATGTCAATAGTTTCCCACAATACACGTGCAGTGGTACGCTGACAAAAGAAACACTGTATGACCGGTGGCAAACTCAGTATGATTAACGTTGAGGTATGAACGTCATGTCACTTATTGTTTCTCTATAATATTCAAGATTTCCACCAGAAGAAATGGCTGCGGTGCATGAAAGACATCAATTTATTTCAATCATGGCCTACCATTGTGTTCACATATTGAGATGTCCAGATTTCTACATCTCAATCTCATCTCTCGCAAGTTTACCATAGGTCACAGCCACATTCGCGTTCATATCAAATTATGCAGGTGGCAAAAGCTTCACGGTATGCGCATTACATCAAGAGAACCTTTCTCATTAGGATATACATGCTATGATTGCAATGCCTACTATGTAATGATATCATAGTAATGCTTGTCGGGGAAATGTATGATGTGGCCTACATTTGGGTACATACAGCTAAGTATAAATAAACCCCATGGCATCGCAATGTCAGTGTAGCATTACTCTCATCGATACCGACCAAGGAGGCTTTTATTTACCAGTACAGTTATGTACAGTCCCGTTTACAAGAATTGCAGGCACAATGTTGTTGCTTGATAAATTAAGAAAAATTTTTTGTTTTCGTGATGCCACGATTGCGAAAATAGTGCAAGAGCAATATATGCCTCGCGCGTACGAAAGACATCCACATTTTTCAAGGAGAATCCTCAATAGCGGCAATAATTAAATAATACAGTGACTGCGACCTGTGCATATGTACGAGATTAACTCAGTACAGTTTAACTAGAGCGTCCCGTTACAGTCACTGATAAAAAAGAATGAAATCTGTGCAAGTATGCTGCCAGGGCCCACAGTATTCTGGAAGGTTATCCTGCTAGAAACGCGATGGGACCTGTTTTGGGATGGATCTGTTATAAGCTGCGCATGGGGAGTATCAGTTGAATACGTACACAATATTTTATAAACCGTTATATTACAATGTCAAGTGCAAGAGGTGTATTTCAGCCGGAACAACACAGAGTTACACCGTGAGGAGCAACAATCTTCCTAAAAACCATCATAAAGAATTCAATGGCACTTGGTTTAAATTTTCAAGACGAATTGTGAGTAGCGTAACGTACCCGCGTTCAATGAATTTGGTCAGGAGAGGGTTATTCACTGCACGCTCAGTAATGCTTCACAAAAACACTTTGGAAAAAACTGATGCACTTTTTATCTCATAAAGGCATATTTCAGAAAGTATATTTTATTATTTAGTGATTGGCGCACAGCAGTTTTTTATAATAGTTGGTCAGAACTCTTTATTTGGTAGTTATTACTACTATTAGCCAACAGCCAGAACAAAACACTCTTACCCTATCGGTGTCAAGGTTCCATTCCAACAATAGAAGCCTTGGCACAGTGGCGGTGGCGTGCCTTCGATTCTTCCGTGCTGTACTGTTATATTCCATTGGTGCAGTTAACTGCGAAGGATCAAACGAATTTCCGAGTTGCCGCAAAACTGTACCACTGTTTACTGGATGCATACTGAATGACTCCTCTTACAGTCACAAATTAGAAAGTTTGTCGAGTAGTTACTTCTGGTGAAATCAGCTGCGACACGTGCGTGGTGAAAAATTACGTTATCTAGTATATTCTGGGGCTATTTCACATAGCGCTGCCTGGAAAGGTCTGAAAATATATCCCCGATTACTTCACTTTCCAGCCAAACATCACTTCTTAGAAGGTCATTTCATCTACGCATGTAACGACCCCGGTCATAATCATGATCGAGTTCGTAATCTTCCCGCTATTTCACGATGAGTGGAGAACCAAAACCTCCCCTAATTACAACCGATGTATTTTACCCCGTGGGATCTATTAAGTGTTTACGACGACATTTTTCTTTGATGGAACACTATACATGACCGGCTGTATTTTTCGAGTCTCCTTCAATGGTTTTCGTTGCCATTCCATCTTCAAAACGATGATCCCCCAACTGTCTTTCGCAATGCGTGACCTATCATTTCCTGCGTTTCCCTAAAAACTTCAGCTGCTATATCGGCTGCCCTTGTTCATTGTTCGATCCACAATGCAGTTTTCTTAAACATGTTATTGTTGCACTCAAAATAATTCCTTCAAAACACTCTACACCTTCTTCGAAATCTTAACTTTCTGCTTATGTGCGTATTTCCCTATCAGTTAGTATTTGAAAATTGAAATATTTATTGAACTGGATTGAGTTTATTTAGCAACAAGGTTGCGAGTACACCACGCAAAAAAGCTGCATTGGGCAGCTAGAGGGGAATCAGGATGAAAATACTGTTGGAGTTGTAAAGAAAGCTTCTGCTGCAGACGCAAAAGATTAAAACGTGAATACGAACTCGCACAATCAGAAGTCGTTATTCTGCCGTTCCATATTTATCAATGAGTCAGCTCAGTCGAGCACTAGTACTTTTTGTACTCCAGAAATTTATGTGTGCAACGCAGTGTTGAACCGAATGAAAACAGTTTTCGCGAACACTGATATTCGTTTATATATCATTTAACAAATGTGTTAGAAATCATGCCCGACAAAAAGACAAAAAAAGCAACAAAATCCCAGTTCACACTAGTTTCTAACGAATACACCAGAAACCTAATACTTCACAAGGATATACTAACCACTTGGTATTAATTTTGTTTCACACAGCCCATTTAAGGGTTTCACCTTATGTTACTGTTCAAAACGGGACAAACAATATGAAGTTTCTTGTCAGTCGTCCTGCATCCTGGGTGACCGTTAAAACAGTGACAAATTTAAATGAGAACAATTCCTGTATTCTTTTTTATGTGTTGTAGAATTTCAATTTAACGTTTTTTTTTTGACCTACTATATGTTAAGGACGACTGCCAATTGGGCGTGTTGGTAATTGCTCATGATGAGACCAGCGCAAAAAATACACACACTCAGGTAGGACACAGACAAGCGCTTACTAGCAACTGAAATTTATTCTGAAGCGTACACAAATAAATACCACACACGCATGAACGTCACTTCCCAACTTCCCCTGTCATCATAAAAAACGTGATAATACAAAATATGCACGCGCCCACAACCGGAAACACCTACCGAGAACTAAGAAAAGAAAACGTAAAATACAAAGAAACATAAATATGTTTCTATATTATATGTTATCATGCACAATCTATCCTATGCACTCCAACAAGAAGCACACATTGCAACGGAGAAATCAATTGGGGCAGATTGAAATTTTATCGAAAAAATGAGGTTTTCTTACCATAGGTTGGGGTAGGTCCGGGTATGCAATCTTTGAAGTCTATTGCAGACAGAACAAAGAATGATTGTAATAACCTCATCCTTGAAGCAACCTTACCTAATCGCGCAAAGATTACCTATAAAATTGATACTACGTCCTGCAATATAAAAATCACTAGATCTTGCTAGCAAAAAGAAACCATGCAAGCTATTTAGCGTGAAATACAAATATTTCTAGTTACTGGCTTAGGCACCGGACTGAGCAATACAGAGGTGTATGATCATGAAGTCAACCTTAAAAGGCAGCGGTAGTTTTGTATCTACATTATTCATGCTAGAAAAGTATACTGAAAATGGCAGATCACACGTACATTGGCAATCGACGACATGCGAAGCATGAATGAGGAATGTTGATACGTCACTTTAAAATCAAGACAACGTTACAAGGTGGAGCTAGATTATGCTGTACATGACGGCCAAGTCATCATTATGATGTTTGGACGTGTCATTTACCTTCGTCATCTATTCACGTCACCCGATAACAAATTTTGTATATGTAGAACCAATGGAACGGGCGCGAGCACACTGAGTGTAACGTGTAGTCATGCTTTACATGAAACTAATATCATGACTATTATGTTTGGACGTGACAATTACCTTCTTCGCTCATTAACGTCACGTGATAACAAATTCGGTATATTAGGAGGTAGCGAAACGGTCGCGAGTGCATTGTGAGCGTGGTATGTTGTCTGTTCTTACATAGTACGCGGGTCATGATTTTTATGCCGGCAATAGTCATAAACCTTCGTCGTTCAATATTGTCACGGTGCACAAAATTCGGTACAAGTGAAGCTAGCAAAACAGCCGCGAGCGCATCGTCTAAGGCCCAATATACTACGTCATAACATTGATGAGCGCATGCTAGGTGCAGTGACGCTACGCTAGCAAAACACGAGAACTCTTTAGTATGACGCCAAGCGTGACCAGTGTGACCAGCGTGCGTTAGCAATACGTGAAAAAATTATGTAGTGCCACGCCAGGCGCGAACGCCGCAACCAGCGTCCGTCGGCGCAGCCCGGCGGCAATTGGCACGAAATGCAACATGCAGCTTTTCACACTGACGACTTAACCCATGATGATGATGTTTGATGTTTTGTGGCGGAAGGGCTAATTCACGGCCAAAGAGCGCCACTTCATCTTACTGAAAATATGGATAATGATTGTGATATGCAGCCGTATAAGGGCCATAAAATTCCTCGCGGTAAGGCGGGTAAAAACATACAAGTAATAACATCATGACCATGCCGTGAAAGGTGTGTGTGGTGTAAACAGATGACAAAAGTCGGGGATAAAAAAGAACGATGGTGGACATGTATGGCATTAGCACAAGTGCCTCAGTCGTTCATACCCTTGTGTCCAAGGGCCGTGAGGCAACTGCTTTTTTGTGTAGCCACCGCAGCAAAAACCTCTCTTGAGGGGTCATGCTACGGAATGCCCGGGTATATGATATGAAAATTATGAATTTCTGTTAAAAACGCTAACAATGATTTATAACTAAAAAGCGGTTCTCTACCAACGAACATTGTAGGGTGTAAAGGTATATGTTGTCAGAAGGGTAATAGAAAATGCTGTTTTCTTAAAGTTTCTAAGTGTTTGCACTGAATTAACATGTGAAGGACTGTTAATGCTTCACCTCATCTGTCACACAAAGGTTGATCGCCACCGGACAAAAGATATGTGTGTGTCGTGTATGTGTGTCCTATCCTGAGTCTCAATAGTATTACCTCTGTATGACGCGATTTTGATACTGGCAGCCAATGACCAAGGTGTGGCTTAATAATCTGTAGTTTGTTTTGTGTTTGTGTATCCCACTTGCTCAGCCAGTAGTCCTTGACGTTTTGTTTGAGAGACGGCTAAAGATCAAGGGCCGGGATTAATATGGGTGTAGGGCCGGTGCTTATGTGGACGGATGCAGCGAGCTGATCCGCCCTTACATTGCCTTGGATCTCACGGTGACCTGGCACCCAGCACACTACAACATGTTGTTTCAGTGTGTAGAGTGTGCACAAAATGGAGTAAAGTGAGACAAGGACCGGGTTTTTTTTTGTTTTTTAAGACTGTGCAGAGCCGTTACCACACTGAGGGAGTCTCTATAAATTACTGCTTTTTGTATTTGTAATTGTTTGATGTGTTTAGCTGCCACAAGTATCGCGTAAGCTTCTGCTGTGAAAATACTTGTGCCTGGATGTAGAGGGCCAGCATCCGAAATGGATGGGCCGACAGCAGCGTGGGACACAGAGGAGTTGGACTTGGAAGCATCTGTAAAGAACTCAGAACGTGTGTATTTGTGTTGAAGTTCCAGGAAGTATGTTCGGATATGGGCATTAGGCGCATGTTTTGTAACTTCTAGAAAGGACACATCGCAGTCTATAGTCTGCGATTGCCACGGTGGCGGATATGCTACAGGAGCCATTAAACTGCGTTCTAGTGAGACTCCAGTTTCCTCAGCTAGACTTTTCAGGCGAACTGAGAAGGGCTGCCTCATCGAAGGCCTGTTTTGAAACAGAAATGAGCTCGACAAATCATTATTAGTAGAGTATGAGGGGCGCTTTTTATCTGCTTTCACCTTAAGGTAATAAACAAAGGACATATAAGTTCTCTGCAGATGAAGCGACCACTCATTTGACTCAAAATAAAGGCTTTCTACGGGACTGGTGCGAAAAGCACCCGTAGAAAGGCGGATGCCCAAATGGTGCATGGGGTCCAGCATTTTCAAAACAGTTTGAGTCGCAGACTGATAAACAACGGCCCCATAATCTAAACGGGTGCGAATGAGGCTTTTATACAGATTCATGAGACATAGCCTGTCACTACCCCACGTAGTACGTGACAACACTTTTAAAACATTCATGGCTTTTAAACATTTTGTGTATAAACACTTGGAGTGCGGTACGAAGGCCAACTTGTTGTCCAAGATTAAACCTAAGATTTTATGCTCCACCTTAACAGACAGACGTTGACCGTTCAGTTCAGTGTCGGGTTCTGAGTGCATGCCTCTTTTTTCGGGAGAACAAGACACACGTGCTTTTTGGAGGGTTCAGTCAGAATTAGTTTCCCTCTGCCCATTTGGAGACCTTGTTTAAACCTAACTGAACTTGCCGCTCACACATTGCCAGATTGCAAGATCTAAAACCAAGCTGGACATCATCGACATGTATACAATAAAAAATATTGCGAGGGATTGACGAGCGCAAGGAATTCATTTTGATGAGAAAAAGTATGCAGCTAAATACACCACCTTGCGGCACGCCTGTTTCCTGGACAAATGTTGGGGAAAGAACGCTGCCTACTCGGACACGGAATGTCCGATTTGACAGGTAACTTTCGATTATGTGAAACATTCTTCCGCGCACGCTAAGGTGGGACAGGTCTCTTAGAATTCCGAAACGCCATGTTGTATCATAAGCCTTTTCGATATCGAAAAACACAGAGAGAAAATATTGTTTATGGACGAAAGAGTCTCTGATCTGTGCCTCGATAAAAAGAAGGTGGCCTGTGGTGGATCTACTCTCTCGAAACCCGCACTGAAATGGGTCGAGCAAATTTTTAGTTTCAAGGAAATGTTCAAGTTGGCAGTTTATCAATTTTTTCGAAGACTTTGCACCAGCAGCTTGCAAGTGCAATAGGCCTATACCTCAAAGCTAAAGAAGGGTTTTTGCTCTATTTTAAAATAGGAATAATAATAGCCTCTTTCCAGGAGGTAGGGAGAGTGCCAGAAAACCAGATAGCATTGTACAAGCAAAGTAATGTCTTCGTCTTTTGATTGGTAGGTTTTTACCATTTCATACACCACATGGTCAAAATCTGGGGCGGAAGTACTGCAGGAGTTTAGAGATGTTCGGTGCTCAGCTAGACTAAAAGCTTGGTTATATGCCTCGTATCTAGTGCATTTGTGTTCGAGTTTCTGCTTTTCTATTCTTGTTTTGTATATTTGGAAAGTGTCAGTACAGTGGGACGAGCTGGACACCCGTTTGAAGTGTGCACCGAGGAAGTTTCCCTGATCTTCCGAGGTATCACCCTGAGTGTTTACGAGTGGAAGTGTGTGTACTTGTTTTCCTGCTATCCTACCGACCGTGTTCCAGACTTTAGCCTCCTGTGTGTATGAACTGATCCCTGACAGAAAATTCTCTCAGCTTTCTCTCCTGTCCTGCCGACGTGTTCTCCTGCCTTCAGTCTTTATTTTCAAGAAGGTGTCAAGATTTTCGGCTGTCGGTGAGTTCCTAAGCAACCTCCATCTCTGTTTTGCTGTTTGCGCGCGTTTCGGCATTCAAAGTTCCACCATGGCACACGCCGTTTTACAGGGTGTCCATTTGTTTGTGGGATGCATTTCGTTGCAGCATCAATCAAAAACGCTGTGAAGTAGTTGACGGCAACATCAATGTTCAAAGTACATATGTCGCTCCAACCTAGACGAGCGATGGTATAAAACTGTTCCCAGTCAGCTCTGTTTATGAGCCATTTGGAAACACGTGGTGGACACTCAGTTGCTGTAGTTGGGCTTAAAACTATGAGAAAATGGTCACTTTCATACATATAGCTGACGACTTTCCACTGGAGTAGAGGCACAAGAGATGGAGATACTATGCTTAGGTCTGTGGAGGAGTAGGTGTTATTAGTGAGATTATAATAGGTTGGTTCTTTTCGATTTAGAAGACGCGCGCTCTACGAGAGAAGGAACTGTTTAATCAGTCGACCTCGCGCGTCGCACCGAGAATCACCCCATAGCCTGCTATGTGCAGTAAAGTCTCTAAGAAGAACATAAGGCTCCGGAAGTTCATCATTTAAAGAGTGTAAATCACGTTTTTGCAGCTGATAGCTAGGAGGGATGTAAATAGTGGAGATTGTGATCAGTTTATCAAAAAAAAAAACCGCTCGAACAGCCACTGCCTCAAGAGATGTTCAGAGTTGTAAGTGTGTGCATGCTATTCCTTGATTCACTTTGATGGCATCACCTCCGGATGATGTCAGTGGAATCATCACGGTCCTTTCGGAAAATAACGTATTTACGAAGAAAATTTGTGTGTTTTGAATTAAGGTGTGTTTGTTGCACACACAGCACTTTTGGTGAGTGTTCGTGTAATAGTTCTTGGTTGTCGTCAAAGTTTCTGAGAAGGCCCGTCACGTTCCATGGTATAATTTGAGTTTTCATGATGAATGTAAAATAGTGTCGTGTGTACGAAAAGCAAGTGGCTGTTTAGACAGGGAGTTTGAGTTCACGCAACAAGGCCGTCACCAGGCCCTGTTATTTGCTTTTTTGTTTTCTTGATGCACTCTAAGGAGCCACGCCGCTCTTCCGGTACCAATGGTACCGACGTATCCATTGCCTCCTCGGAGGCACTGGATGCCCGCACGTGCGAGCTGGTTGTTCGAATTCTGGGAATTCGCCTGGTGAGGTGAGCCCTTGAGACCGGAGGACCCTGGGGTCTCCAGTCTCTGTTTGGGAGTTGCCGGTGTAGTCTGGACTACAGCCGCCTTGGGGGCAGGTGCCACAACCACCGACTCGCTATGCACGAGCCGAAACAGTGACCGGGGCTGGTGTGGCAGTGCCCCCTGACGCGCCGCTTCAGCATACGTTGGGCCATAAAAAGGCGAGACTCTTTTCCTAGCTTACTCAAAAGAAATGTTTTCTTTCACTTTCATCGTTATTATCTCCTTTTCTTTCTTCCAGTATGGACAGGAACGTGAATATGCAGCATGGTTTCCATCACAGTTTACACATTGCGGTTGCTCTTTGCAGTTCTCAGACACGTGGCCCAGAGCTCCACATTGTGCACAGGTCTGGCGACCACGACAGCTTTTAGAACCATGGCCATACCTCTGACATTGGAAGCAACGACGAGGGTTTGGTATGTACGGCATGATTGAAGTTTTCGTGTACCCTGTTTGAATGGTTTCTGGCAATTTACAGGAAGCAAAGGTGAGTATCAGGTGTTTCGTTGGTGTTTCCTTTTTGTCTCATCTGATGATAATTCACTGTACATTAGTCACATTTTGGTTCTTCCACCCCTCCAAAAGTTCAGTCTTGGTCAAGTGAAGTAAGTCCATGTCAGATACCACTCCGCGAGTTGTGTACATTGATGTATGTGGTGTTATAGTTATTGGTATGCCACCTAAATCTGAGAGACGGTCTAGCTTTTCAAATTGTTCTCTGTCATGGATTTCGAGGAGAAGGTCTCCGCAAGCCATTTTGGTTTTCGTGTATCCTGTGCCAAGAATTTCGGTAAGACATCTAGCAACTACCAAAGGAACGATGGTCCTAGCTTTCTTTCCAGTTTTTTTCACAGTGGATAACATGAAAGTGAGGAAATGTTTCTATTGGCCTGTTGAAAAAGTTTGTCATCGGTGCGTCCCCGCTTCAAGCCGGTACGACCGCTAAGTGAGGGGAATGCTTTATGCATGCCAGTTTTATTTTTATTCAGCAGTGTTGGCGACCACCCACCATGGAGCCCAACGAGGGGACGCTGCAAGTTCGTAAGTACTAAATACTTGCCGACGCCAGCCGTACAACGCTACTAATACCCCATGCGCCTAGACCAAGGTAGGCTATTTGCACAGGGTTAACCCTCGCCGCCAGGAAATTTGGAAGTAAAAGGAAGAAACAAGAACACAGGAAAGGTAAAAAGTGATGGCAAAGACAAAGATGTAGAGAGAGAGAGGGAGGGATGGGAAAAGGCGACTGCCAATTTCTCCTGGGTGGGTCAGTCCAGGGGCGCCGTCTACGTGAAGCCGGGGCCAAAGGTGTGTGTTGCCTCTGGGGGCCGTAAAGGTCCAATCATCCAGCGTCGGCTCAGCCCCCAGGATCTTCTTTTCCCGTACACGGCAAAGATACGCACGGCTAGGCGTGGGAGGGAGTCAAAACTCCCCCGTTAGCTCGGGTCCATGGTGTCGCTACACACCAAACGCCTACTTGCGCAGGCGCCCCTGTGAGGCTGACGACATTACCAAACTCTAAGCAGACTGCCTCTCTTCGTGATGGAGGGATGCCAGGCGTGATCGAAAGCGCATGCGTAAAAACAACCCAGGTGCGGCCGTGGGCCGGCAGATGGTCGCCTAGTGGGGCATCGCCAGCGTGACGCGACGAGACGAACGCCGATGAGCCCGCGAACCGCGTCACGTCGAAAATGTATTGGCGGCTCGACTTTGGCTTGTAGTCATGATCTCACATGACACACATCTCATGTTTGTTTTATTTGTACCAGTCACATAACTTCGTCATTAATTGGCGTCACGTAATACCAAATTTGGCAAATGTGAAGCTAGCGAAATGGCCGAAAGCGCATCATATGTGTGGCATGTAGTCATGTTGTTACATGACACGCATGTGGTGATTATCGTGTTTGGATATTTCATTTACCAATGTCGTCCATTTCCGTCGCGTAATACCAAGCTTGGTACAAGTGAAGCAAGCGAAATGGCCGTGAGAACATCTTGAAAGTAGCCTGCAGTCATGTTGTTACATGACCCGCATTTCATGTTTATCGTGTTTGCGCCATTATATACCTTCGTCATCCATTCACGACCCATAAAACCGAATTCGGTATAAGTGGAGCTAGCGAAACGGCCGCCAGCTTATAATGAGCGTGGCATGTAGTCATGTCGTTACTTGACACGCATCTCGTGACTATCACATTTGCATTAAATACATACCTTCGTCATTCATTCACGTACTGTAATGCCAAATTTAGCATATGTGATGCTAGCGAAACAGCCTTGAGCGCATTAGTAATGTTGCATGACACGTATGTCATGATAATAATGTTAAGGTCTATCGCTTGTGTTCGCCGTGCAATTATGCCATACCATACCAGTTTTTGCAACATGCTATGTGAACGAAACCACCGCAAGAGCTGCAGGACCATGAAACGTAAATGATGATATTCATGGCATGCATATCTTGATTTTCATGTTCTATCTAGTCAAATATGTTCTTCATACAGTCATGTAATGCCATACCAAGTTTGGTACCGATACCAGTATCGAAAGGTCCACGAGAGCTAAAATTCGTAGGCGGATAGATAGATAGATAGACAGAGAGATAGATAGATAAATAGATAGATAGATAGATAGATAGATAGATAGATAGATAGATAGATAGATAGATACGCTCAAATTAGCCGAATATTGCTAAGAAATGCTTCTCATTTAAATTGTTTCTATTTGTGTGTTTTCAATACATACTGAATTTACATAAAAACAAGTGTTTCTTTTTGCAAATGTAGACAGAATACGTTTAGTAAACGCGCAAAGCGTTTGCTTGCTGCAATGAGTGCATGTTAGAAATTTATAGTTATTCACTTCGAGTGCGCACTGGGATAGCAAAATACTTCAAAAGTATATCTCCTTTATATAGCACAGATAGTTTTAGCTCATTATCACATTATCGTTACATAATTTAATCCTATAGAGTCCGCAAGTAATCGTTGCCTCTTTTGCAACAATACAAGTAATTGTTGTCATCACTGTAGTGCTGTTACAGAAAAACATAAATTTTTAGGTTGAGTTATCTTTAACACGCAAGAAAATTACATTTCACTGACCTATGACACGTTCACAAAGGTTTAAAGATGCCTGTAGCAAAATTACTGCACATGGAAAAATCTTCATCATCCTGGCTTTTAGGAATAGATATGGATCTGCAAAATAAATAGAGGCATCATTGAAAAAAATTTACCCTATTTTCACAGATTTTGACGGAACAATTTGAAATTCTGTCAGTGCACAGTCTCGAGAAGCGTCTTTAGTAGGAAAGAAAAAAACATGATTACTGAGTCCTTCCTCTTGAGATCTGAATGGTTCTTAATTTTCCTGGCGATGTCTTCAAACTCATAATGTTACTCTATCTGGCGTAATGATAAATCATAAGACAATACATGTTCTCTCACGCGAAACTGCATTTGAAAGCCTCCGAGGTAATGTTTTAAATGAGCAAGCCAATTGGAAGTGCGAACAAAAAAATTACACAAATGTGATGTCCTGCATACAATTTTTAATACAAGAGTGGGTCTGATCACCACTCTGATCATCACACACTAGCAGTCTCTTGCCAATGATTGCACAACGGAATAGCTAGCTCACACCGTTGAAAGGTTATATTGCTTCCTATATATCTCAAGAGTCGACACAGCAGTTATGACATCGCTAATCAGTTCGCCGACGATCTTGGGCGTGTTGCAGACATCTCATTTCTAACGCCTCTCCATAAGCAGAGATGTAAACAAGAAATAGGCACTGTCCCTGCACCACGCGCATAGGCAAAAATACCAGCCGTCCTCAGGTCAATAAATAGGATTCCAAGAGAAAGAAAACGCGCGGGAGAAAGACGAATTAGGTGGACCGATAAGACAGGAAGTTCGCAGGTATGTCGGGCCAGCAGAAAGCACACGGCAGGATTATTTGGCGGTACATGTGTGCGAAAAATGTACAGTGTAGTGCTAGAGGCCTAGTGAGATGACTAACAATGTTGCCTTTCGTCTCTTGCACCACGGTACTCACGTATTGTCAAACAAATAATTAAAAAATAACATGAGCGGGGCTATTGCTCTGCAGTTGTATAGTCAGACTGAAAACTATATTGTTGCTGCTGATGATGATGATGAAGATGATGATGATCATTCCGCGCAGTGGGCGTCTAGGCGTTTGATGTGTAGTGACACCATGGACCCGAGCTAACGGGAGTCCTGGCCTCTCCCACGCCTAGCCACGCGTGGCTAAGCTGTGTCCAGGGAAAAGGGAATCGTGGCGGTTGATCCGACGCTGGGTGATAAGACCTTTAAGGCCCCCTGGCACAGGCAACATACCCCTTTGTCCCTGACTCGACGTAAACGGCACCCCCTGGGCTGACCCGCCGAGGGGAAATTGGTAGTTGCCTTATCCTATACCTCTCTCCCTGCATCTTCGTCTTTTTCTCCTATTTAAATCTATCCTGTCTTCTCTTTTCTATTTACTTCATTGTTTCCTGGCAGCGAAAGTTAACCTCGTGTAGGTACCCAACATCGGGTATTCTATATTCGTTTAAATTGACGGTGTAAAGCTGGCGATGTGCAGATTTCATTGTATTGCCGCGTACTCTTGTTGGCCTTTATGGATGGTGTTTGGCGCTGTCGCCGAACGCAAACAGTGCTTTATGGCTAAGCAAGCATTCTTATTCCTTGAGCGCCCTCAAAAAAGAGGGCGCATCGAAGCAGGCTTCCATTTCTTCCTGCAAAGCACTGATAATTTCCCTAGATACAATGTAATACAACTTGAGGGCAGCCTAGCTGCTCGTAAATTGTTTCTTTTCCTGGTGTCAAAACGCCTTGGAAATATCATTCAACCTGACTGCAAGGTCACGAAAATGAGTAGTGATGATTCGCTACTCGAACCTGAAGAGAAAGACCTATTTGAGAAATACATGACTCGATATGTATTGGTGACGTACCAGTAAACGTGTCTGCACATAGAACAATGAAAATGAGGCATGGTGTAATATCGGAAGATGACTTCTTGCTCGTCAGTGATGAGAAACTTCGATCTAGATGGCTTCCAGACACCACATGTTATCAGTATTCAAAGAATGATTTGCCGAAAGAATGAGCAGACCTACACAAGCACATAATACTAACATTTGATAGGTATGTGCTCCCTCCCACACTAGATGCAGGCTACATTAAACTTCGTGGCAGGCCGTACATCCCAAACCCTTGGCGACGCTTTAAGTGCCAGAGGTATGGCCATAGATCCCAGACATGCCGGGGAACGCAGATATGTGCCAAATGCAGCTCCAATAATTACAAGTCGGACGATTGCCAACAATCTTCATTCACAATGTGTGAACTCTGACGGACGTCATTCAGCCAAGTCTAGAACAAGTCTTAAATAGAAGATAAAAAAAGAGATCATCACACTAAAAGTAAATGAAAACATAACGATTTGCGAAGCAAGGAATCGTGTGTCATACCTTGATCACACTACCTTTGCCGAGGTGGTGCAACAGAGGGGTAGTGCCACAAGTGCCTCGGCAGTCTACTGCGGTCACAAATAGTGGCCCAGTAGTCACTTCGTTCACCCCTTGGTGGCTGCTGCTATTGCTGCGTCACCAACATCAAAGGTGGGTTTACAGGCTTCGGCTCGACAAGCCCCGAAGATGAATCGAATTTTAATGTCGGAGATGCAAGTCTCTGTGCCCAGTCCTCGACCTTCCAGCGCTTTGGAGAAGGCAATGGTGATTGATGGACGAACACCAGCGTCGTTGACGTCTATAGATCAGCGCTCTTTGGAGTGCCAGAAGCAAGAAAAAAAAACATCCTGTAACCGCTCCGCTAAAGGGTCGGTAACCTGAAGGGTTACATCTCTTTAACACATATCTCTAGCACGCATACCTTAACACAGAATAAATACAGTTTTTCTCAATATGATCACACAAATACTACAGTGGAAGGCCGGGGCATGTTTCACAACCTTGGTGATATCAAAGATTTACTAAATGATTATCAAGCTAAAGTGTTGTTTTGTGTTCAAGATACTCCTTTTGAAGGCAATTCACAAGAATTTCTAAAAGGAATACGTGGTTATTCATAAAAATTAGAATGGTGGCTTTTTTTCATCGGGAGGTGTGGCAATATTTGCACGAAGAAGCATAGCAAGCCAGCGCACTCCGCTAACAAGTTTTCTTGAGGTTGTGGTTGTTCACGCTGCTCTATTCATTCATTTGATAGCTATCTGTTCCATCTACATACCCTCTCCCAGACTAATCGTTCAATAAAACAGAGTTCAAACATCTGATTGATCAGCTCGCGGAACCATATGTTCTAATTGGAGATTTAATTCTCAAAGTTTTTTATGGCTGTTACCAGGTGTGATGCGAAAGGCCGCGCTATAGCAAACTACCTTCTTTCATTGGAAGCACGTCTGTTTAGTAAGGCAGAGCCAACATACTACAGACGACACACAATGCCTATTCATGCATATATTTAGCCATTGGGTCACCATCACTCCTACCTTACCTAGATTCAAAAGTTATTTACAATCCACATGAAAGTGTCCTTTTAGATGCGGAAGCATCTTATACTCGCGCCTTGTAGTGCGCCGTCCGCGCCGTCCGCGCCGTCCGCACCGCTTCTCGAACATTCGACAGCTGACGCGCGCGCATGCGCCGTCGCGCCGTCGCCCACCATCTGTGCCGCGCGCGCTTCTCCTTCGAGAACATTCGACAGCTGACAACGCATGCGCCGTCGCGTCGTCGCCATCTGTGCCACGCGCGCGCTTCTCCTTCGAGAACATTCAACAGCTGACAGTGCATGCGCCGTCGCGCTGTATATATACTCAAGGTCGGCGCTCACCTCGCTCAGTTTGCCGCTCGTCGGTTGGTTTGTACGGCGCGTCGACGTCCAAGGTCGCGGTGAAATGAATTCCAACGAATCCACAAACACAATGATCGACGTCCCTTCGACCAGCGCTGGCCCTTTCGCATACGTGTGTACGTGTTCACTCATTTAACACCCCTCCTACAACCACGTTAACCAATTTAGCCATCGACCCAAGTAAGCCGCAATTTAACACCCAATTTCACAACCACGTTAACCAATTTAGCCACCGACCCAAGTAAGTCGCACTTTACCACCCCGTTAACCAATTATATGCTCCGCATCCTCCTCAGTGTTCCCCCGAGGGAAGCTGCGGGCAATTTTTTTTCCGACTCTTTTAGTAACAAGACAACGGGATGACCGACTATTTTATCCTAAAAGTGGAACTTTCATGGTGCGAACTGGGTGAAATTTAGAGCTTTGTACACTACGCCTCGAAGAGGTCGACCAATCGGGCGTAGAAGAGATGGTCAACTATATCTCCGAATATATCCTCACTTGTGTTAAAAATTGCATGCCACAGTCTAGCAATAATAAGAACAACGCAAAGCCATGGTGGAATCATGAGTGCGAACTTGCTAAAAACGGCAAAACAAAGCATGATCACATTTTCTCGATACCCAGCTATAGAAAACTTCATAAACTTTATAAGTTGCAGGGCGAGTGGCAGGCGTATTCGCCATATAGCCAAACGGGAAAGCTGGACACACTACATACAATCAATAAACTCGTACACAGACGCCAGCAAGGTGTAAAATAGGGGGCGTAAACTTAAAAGACAATGCCGAAAGTTCTTCTCCTTGGAGATTGACAGGGGTGATACAATAAAAGAACAGGCAAATGCTCTTGGCGAAAATTTTGAGAAAATATCAAGCTCAGAAAATTATAACGCGAATTTCTTACGCCACAAAAGTATAACTGAAAGTTTACCTCTGCGCCCCGCACAAGCCTGTATCAGAAGCATACAATAATCCACTAACACTACATGAACTGAAGCTTGCCCATGGTGCCAATAGAAGTTCTGCCCCTCGTTCTGATACAATTACCTATGAAATTAACGGAAATCTCCCTGAGGAAACCCTGAACTGCCTTTTAGCACTTTACAACAAGATTTTCGATACCGTCAAAATATCATCTACTTGGAAAGTGGCAATAGTAATTCCAATCCTGAAACAGGGTGAATATACCTCTTCGGTAAATAGTTACAGGCATATCACCCTCATAAGCTCTCTACTCAAAGTGTTTGAAAACATGATTACCCGCCGTTCGGTCCATTACTTAAAATACAACGGTATATTGGACCAATGCCAGTCTGGCTTCGGTACAGCTAAATCTGAAGACTGACAATATTGTCCTGCTCGAGTCATATATACGTGACTTGTTTTTACACAATCAATATTGTCTGTCTGTTTTCTTTCATCGTGAGAAGGCATATGATGCTGACTGGCGATATGGAATCCTGCAATACTTATCGTCTTTTAGAATATGCGGCCGGTTAATTACCATTTTAAGAGATTAGCTGTCTGAAAAAAAGTCCCGTGTAAAAATACTGTGATATCGCGCACACTTCTTCAAGAAAATGAAGTGCCGCAGGGAGGAGTACTAAGCTGCACACTAATTATAGTTAAAATGAACTCTCTCGGCTTTGTTATTCTACGGACGATATCGCACTCCGTATATGTGGACGACATCCAAATAAGTATCAAATCGTGTAACTTGACTGTATGCGAACGCCAGATACAGTTAGGTGTTAAACCGCCTTGCGAAATGGGCTGATGGGAATAGTTTTAAGTTTAACACTGACAGGACTACTGGTGTGGCTTTTCTCCAGACAAAGAAGTGTACATCCTGACCCCTGCATACTAATGAATGGACAAAGCTTAGTCATCGTGAAGGAACGAGAATTTCTTTGAGTGATTGTCAATGCTAAACTCACCTTCGTCCAGCTGAAGCTAAATTGTTTAAAGGCCACGAACCTTTTAAAGATTTTATCGCATCAGTCGTGGGAGACAGACAAGCACTGTCTCATATCTTTGTTCAGAAGCCTGGTTTTGTCACGCATAGACTACGGATGCATAGTATATCAGTCAGCTTCAAGGACAGCACTCAAACTATTGGACCCGGTATACCACTTCGATATCCGGCAGGCACTTGGTGCCTCCATAACAGCCCTATCCACAGCCTTTATGCTGAGTCAGATCAATGGCCACTGGACTGTATACGCGCATATCTAGGAGTGAACTATGCAGTTGTAATCATGTCTTAAGCAGCACCCATTCGGTACACTTATGAATGATGTATCCACTACTCAGTTACACCCGAACCACCCTTCTATCACACCACCGTTTCCATTGGCTATACCACCTGGAGTAGAAAACTTGAAATTTGTTTCAATGACTTTCAGGAAAGTGACCATTCCGAACACATGCCTCTCTGGCAACAGTGTCCAGCCACTTGTTACTGATCTTTCAAAGACCTCAAGATGAAAAATTGTTCTAGTGCACAACATTTCTTGTCCCTTGAACACAAATATTGTTCAGCCGCATTCTTCTCATTTGACTCAACGTCTCAAACATCTGTATCCTGTGCAGCCTACGAACAAAAGTGCTCAGACACCAGAACCATGCATACACATACTAGCCTTTTCCCGGCGGAAGGCTATGGTATCCTGCTTATTATACAACACATTATACAACACAAGATATAAAAGTCAATAGTGTACACAAATTCTTTAGGTGTTGTCATGGCACTGTCTTGTGGCAAGTACAGGAAGAACCCACTTTCAACAAGCTCCTTAATGAAATCTATGCAGCCTATATCCGGAAACTTTCTATTGTTATTTGTTTTGTTCCAGGTCATTCTGAGATTTCGGGCAATGAAATAGTAGACAAAATGCACGAGAAGCCGCTGATAGACAAACCATAAATAGAACCAGTGTTCTGGGGGTGGATCTAAGACCTGTTGTACGTAGAGGGCTACACATCCAATAGCAAGATGAATGGGACAAGCAGGTCGACAACATGTTCCACCTAGTAAAACTCCAACTAAAGAAAGTTATCCTTCGAAAACTCAATGATTCACTGAGGTCACTCTAACCTGGCCCAGAATAGGCCACACTTATGCCACTCATAAACACCTTTTGACAGGCACTAATCCACCTACATGTATACACTGTGGAGAAAGTCTAACAATTTGCATGTTCTCATTCAATGCCCTGTGCATTACCAAGCCCGACAGACTCATTTCAGGGAGTTCTACCGGTATCATATTCCACTCCATCCAGCGTTGTTTTTATCACTCGATGAAATGTTTGTCCTTAAGAGACTTGTTCGTTATCTTGCGGAAGTAAAATTTTGAACAGTTATATCATTCCATCCTAGATACTAGGCTGGGTCTCACACGTGTGGTACCACCTGGTGTGGAAAAAAACAAGTATGTCTCAGCCTTGCTGAAGTCAAGTCTTTGCCCAGGCAAACACTGCAGCCGGGAGGGTCTCGGGCCTTCCTGGCTCATGCGAAATCAAGGCCCGTAACAACGTGACGTTTATTTTTTATTTATTTACTTATTATGCCTCAAAAACCCCAGGGAGGGGTGTTACATGAGGGGTGGGCAATACAAGGTTTCTTCCATGTGCGCTTTGAAAAGAATGGGGCTGGAGTGGCGCACGACGTGGGACGGAAGGTCATTCCAATCCTTCGCTGTCTGAACGAAAAATGACCGAAGGTGAGCAGTTGTACGGGCATGCGCAGGGTAAACTGGGTTGTTGTGGTTAGTGCCGGAAGATATGCGATGCGCGGGCATGATAACAGATGCCTCGGACAGTGAGTGAAAAAATTTATGAAAAAGAGCTAATCTACCGACTATGCGTCGCAGTTCCAGGCTGGGAAGATGGGCTTTAATCTTTAAGTGAGTAACGCTTGTGTGGCGCGAGTAATCGGAATATATAAACCTAGATGCTCTATTTTGGACAGATTCTAATGTTTTGGATAGATTAGGTTGGTGGGGATCCCAGACGGCGCAAGCGTATTCAAGCTTCGGACGGACTATTGTTTGATATGCTAAAAGTTTAACAGAAGGACTTTGTTTGCTTCGTTAGAAATATTTGTTATGTGGGAGGACCAAGTAAGATCTGGCGTAATGTTTATACCTAAATATTTGTAGGAATTCACCAGGAATATTTCGCAACCAGAAAAAAAGTATGAAGTAGCCGGGTGAGATTTCCTACGATGAAAAGAGATGACGGAGGTTTTTCCTAATGTTCAAAGTCATCAGCCTTTTTTGCACCAGGTTTCTATAGTTATTAGATCATTTTGAAGGATCTGGGAGTCATTAGGGCAGTTAATAGGACGATAATTCACGCAATCGTCAGCGAATAGACGGATTTGGGACGATATATTGCTAGGTAGGTCGTTAACATAAGTTAAAAATAGAAGGGGACCGAGCCCCGTACCCTGAGGTACACCTGAAAGGACAGGACGCGTGGTAGATGATGTCTGGTTGGAATAAACGAACTGTTCCCGGTTTGACAAAAAATTTCGTATCCATTCTAGAACTGCTGGGTCAATGTTTAAGCGGTAAAGTTTTAAAAAAGGCGTTTATGGGGTACCTTAACGAAAGCTTTTTCAAAATCTAGGAAAAGGGCATCTACAGGAACATTTTGATCTATACTTGAGCTGATGTCGTTAATAAAGAGCGCTAGTTGTGTGTCACAGGAGTGGCCTTTCTGAAATCCGTGCTGACTGGGATGGAAAAAGTTTACAGAGATCAGGAATTTGACTGTTTGAGAATCAATTATATGTTCCATTATTTTACAGCACACGCATGTTAGTGATATGGGCCGGTAGTTTGAAGGTGAGGATGACGGACCTTTTTTGGGTATCGGAATGACTTTGCCAACTTTACAGTCTCGTGGCACCACGGGATTCCTTTTAAATGCACTGTTTTAAATATTTTATAGACACTCCCTACACGGCAATTGCTTTATATTTTGTACTAATAACTTCAAAAGGCCCTGCCGTAGTGGTCTAATGGCTAAGGTACTCGGCTGCTGGACCCGCTGGTCGTGGGTTCGAATCCCGTCTGCGGCGACTGCATTTCCGATGAAGGCGGAAATGTTGTAGGCCCGTGTGCTCAGATTTGGGTGCAATGTAAAGAACCCCAGGTGGTCGAAATTTCCGGAGCCCTCCACTACGGCGTCTCTCGTAATCATATGGTGATTTCGGAACGTTACACCCCCACATATCAATCAATCAATCAATCATCAATATCTTGAAATGAAATAACACCTGTACTGGCGCTTCATTGGCTTTAGGTGCCCTTGCACAATAAAACCTAACCCTAATAATAATATTATAATATGAAATGATGATGATCATCATCATTGGCATCATAATTATAAACAGGAAACTTTTTTGTCGTTATGTAGCACCACATAGTTGTACAAAAAAGACAAGTATCCCTCACGCCAACACCACGAAGCTCTTGTTTAG
>WOVY01007830.1:0-39650 GCA_013436015.1 Rhipicephalus annulatus | reverse complement strand
TTGACCGATCGAGGGAATCCAGCAGCCTCTAGTCGGCTCACCTTTGAGTGGGCAGAATTGTACGGTAACAGCTGCTTCTCAACACGAGGATGATAAGACCAGAAAATATGCTCATCGTTCCAAGTGAGGCTTAAGTCTAAAAACTGCAGACAAGCTTCTTGAGGCAATTCGGCAGTAAGGAAAGCCCTCGTCCTAGTCTTATAAAAACGTTTAAAATAAAATCGGGGGATGTAAGGTCATCATGTATATCTAAAATAATTAAAAAATCATCAACGTACCTAAAAACTTTTAAAACCTTTCCCCCTTTAAAAGCATTGTCCAGTCCCTATCTACATCCGCTAAAAAATATCGCAATGGACCGGTTGCGACACAGAACCTATGCAGATTCCTTGCCGCTGAAGGAAGGGCTTTTTGTGAAACAATAAAAGTTGCATTGAGATAAACTTCTAGAAGCGATAAAAAATTATCTACATTAACGCCCGCGTCATTGATAAAATCGATTTCACCCTTCTCTTCTATGCAGGATTTTAAAGAGGCTAGAAGCTTGTCATGCGGCACAGAATAATACATATCTACAACATCCACTGAAAAGGCGATTGCCTGTGGTGACGCGAGACTGCAAAAAGTCGCACACATCACCTTGAGCCCTTCGTACGGAAAGCGTCATTCACCACGAGATTCTTAGCTTGCTCTGAAGAAATCTGCTAACGTTAATCTGCCAAGACCCTCCTTCACTAACAATAGTGCGAAAGGTACAGCCGGTTTGTGTGTCTTGGCCGAGAAAAAAACGTTCAGGTTGCTCCCTTTGCTGTTCCTTATGTTCTTAGCTAACATTGTAAGCCCAGCATTCTTGTAAAATCAGCGAACTTAGACCTAACGCGAGTCGCTCCCAACTTAACTGGGCGAAAGTTCTTGATAGCCGCTAAAGCCTTTTCTTTGTATGCTCCCTCAGGCATGACCACCGAGCGTCTTGGTGGTCAGCGCATGACCACCCAGCGGCTACACCCAGCGTCCTGGAGATGTTGGGTCGTATCCTTTCATTTATGCATACATGCCGCCAGCACTGCTTTTTAGGAGAAGCAAAATCTAAAGGCTATATGTCAAGTAAAATGTGTGGTCACTTGACCTATAGTTCCTACTGTACTTTCAATTATTCCCTGAATGTACATTCTAACAAACACCACCCTTGCTATCCCGCAATCAACGATACCTCATCTGCTCAACGTTTTCACAATATACCCACAATAAGAGAGCTATTTGACTTCGAGTTATGATGCTGTGTGGAGATATGCCTGTTCTACTTCTTGAGTATCGCCTGATGGCTTCATCGGAGCCATCCCTGCCATGGTTGTGGAACATTGTCGAATGCGACACGTCATTAGGTAAGTGACAAAGCATGCTCCAGTCGCCCATATCCACACGCATTTCCTTGAGCTGCAGTCGAAATACTCCTGCCCCGAATGCTACACAGTTGCGTTCAAGTCTCAGACCAGCGTGTCTTTTGCAGTGGGCAGTCCATCCTTTTTTGAATTAGATGTTCTACATTCCAATAGAAGTATCTTAACAGCAGAGGCATATGCCTTACGTTCTTCTGTCAAACAAATAAAAAAACTTAAACGCACTAAGGCAGGTATATACACACTCACTAAGCGTGGTTCAAGCCTTAATGTCATGCTGGAAACTCATGAGCCCAGTAGTCACGGACTTCTATTCACTACTGTGCTCTGTCTACACCTCTGGCCAACTTATAACAGTGTGCTTAGTGCCTGGGCACAGAGGTATCGAAGGAAATGTACAGGCAGACTGAATCCCACGTTCACTCCACAAAAACGCAAATAAATCAAGTTAGGACATTGTTTATAATTAACCAAGTCAAGGCGAAATGACGAAAATTAGGTCACCTCAGAATATGACACACTTACGATACACACAGTTTTTTTATTGATGGGTGAGGAGCAACCCCTGTGTGGTAGATGCGGCGAAAGGCCTACTGTTCAGCATTTCCTGTTGGAATGTCATGAAGCAGAAATTCAAAGGCCATCGCTGGCCTACTCTACACTTGCCAATAGAGGTCCATCCTTTCACTGACCGAAACGCCGTCCTCGGGCCGATATCAGTGCCGGCATTAGCCGACATGTGTTCAAGGTTGGTTCAACACTGGCGTGCTGCCTGGGCAAGGTCTAGGACACATGTTCCATTACAAATAAAAAATCGCAGCTACTGCGTCTTGAGGGAGCCAGCGTTAAGATTACTGTGGCAGATAATATTGAACGTGCGGACATTGCATAAGAAAGCTAAAACAGATTTCACACTATATTGTGGTTCTATACCAAGGGAGACATATAAGTGAAGAGGTATGCACTGTTATATATTAAAGGCTGAGACACTTCACTTTGTTATATTAACATTGCATACCTCTCTTCACTTATGTCTCTTCCTTGGTTGGGAACCACTATTTAGGGTGAAATCCGTTTTAGCTTTCTTATGCAATGTCCGCACGCTCAATATTTTCTGCCTTAGTAATCGTAACACTGCCTCCCTCGAGAGGCAGTATTCCAATTTTTATTTGTAAGAAAACTTAGGTCCTGTACCTTGCTCAGGTACCACACCAGCGTTGAACCAACCTTGGACACATGTCGGCTAATGTCGGCACCGATATCAGCCCGAAAACGGCGTTTTGGTCAAGTGCAACCTTTTTTTGCGATGGTGCACCAATGTTAAAGCCAACCTGGGTCTGGTGTGCTGCCGTTGCATTGTCAATATTCAGCCAACGCCGCCCCCAATCTACAAGTGCCAATAGAGGTGCGTCCTTTCACTGACGTAGTTGCCGACATATATTCAATACAGGGTCATTCTCGGGCCACGTTGTTGCCAAAAAATGCCTATATTACTCTGACATTCGTTTACGAGGAAAAGGGGTATAACTTGCTTGGTAATATTCCGCTGTTTATATTATGGGATTTTTTGCTACTGACCTTCCTTAGCCGGTAGACTTTACAATACGGCCCCAGAACTGCACCTAGCAGCTTATAGCAGCCTCGCACGTGCTTTGCGGTGTAGTATACTTCAAGGCGACTGACAACCGGATGACCTAGTGTAGAAACACAACGCAATTGGACTAAATCATCCAGTTTTGCGTTTTTTTCTTGCATTGCCTATTACCCTCCTCACATGTAGGGCACACAATTGCACAAGTGAGATACTGTCTAATTTTTTTCCACACATTTCTTCTCAGTCTTGCGAGAAATTGCAACCTAGGCTGTTTCATCAAGTATTAACTAAAAAACATTAACTAAAATAGCTACTCGACGCAAATATTCCGCGTACAATCAATATATAAAGAAGAGTACCATAACAAATTTTTAGAACTTTATTTGTACTGTAGAGAAGCCTCCGAACACAGACATGGGTCAAACTCTCAAGCGTTTTCTAGTAGGTATAACCAAAAAGGACACCGCTGGCACTGAGAGTCCGTGCTTGGCCGTTACTGTCACCATTGTGTATACTCGCTGTGCGCCAGCTCAGAAACGCCCTAACAAATTGGTGCAGAGTGCTACGATCCCCTTCGACGCTCTTAGAACTACGATCACGTACCCTGCCATCTACCATGTCCCACGACGCCTCTCAGCAAACACCTCCTCCCGTGTCGCCCCATTGTCCCGGTTTAGCCAGGCTCCGCGATCCACCCATCTTCACGGGCGTGGATGGCACTGACATGGACGACTGCCTCGCCATTTACGAGCGCGTGAGCGTCTCCAACAAATGGGATGGGGACGGCAAGTTGACAAACTTGGTGTTGTACCTTGCGGGCGTTGCAATTTGTGGCACAACAACCACGCGTCCGGTTTCACAACCTCGTCTGAATTTAGGACCGCTATCACCAACGTTTTTGACCGCCCTGCCGTTCATAAGCTGCATCCTGAGCAGCGCTTAAGTGAACGCACTCAGTAGGCCGGTGCATCATTCACCAATTACATCGAACATGCCCTGGACTTGTGCAAGAAATTAAACGACAACATGACCAAATCACACAAGATCCGGAAAGTCATGAAAGGCATCGACGATGATACCTTCACGATGCTGCTTGCTAAATACCCAGGCATAGTTGCTGAGGTAATCACGCTGTGCCAGAGCTACGAGGAGCTCCGCTGGTAGCGTTCAATCACCCGTCGCTCCATACCACGAGATACAGGGCTTGCTGGCTTGCAGGCGAGCTGTGATCAGGTGGCGCTGCTGGCAGACCTCAAGTCCTTCATACGTGAGGAAATCGCGTGCCAGTTTTTCTGCCCTTTGCCCACCTACCGGCTGTTCAACAATAAGCCACAACAATTCTTCCGCCAATCTGCCGAGCGATTGAGCAGGAAATAGCGGAGGTCATGCCTGCGTACCAGCCACAGCAACTTCCGGCCCCTGTGCCCCCAAGTTACACCCAAGTGGTCGCCAGGCCGCCTCCTGTCGTTCAAGCGCCCACCTCAGTGACTTACGCCGAAGCTGCCGCACGACTTCCGTTTTTTGTAGCGGGTATGCCTGCTACGTAAGTTGACGTGATTCCTCAAACTCAGTTCCAGCTCACCCTGGAGCCTTTCCAGCCACCGTTCCGTTCGTCGGCTCTTGCGACATGGACAAGACCTACTCCGGCGAACCGATGGCTCACACCTAACAACTAGCCTTTCTGCTTTGCCTGCGGTTACGCCGGCCACGTAGCACGTTATGTCTCACGCGTACAGCCGGCTTCCACTTCTTCGCCTGTAGCTGACCAGCTCTGCTGTCCCTATCACGACGAACCATCGTCTATACCACTGCCGTTTCGCCAAGGTCCATCTCCTTGAAAGTCGCCTTCTCTATGACGTCGTTCCTTGTGCCCCATGCGGCGAAGTTCGGCTGTTCATGAGTGGGAAAACTAGTCATCGCAGTTCCCGAGCCAAGGACTGCGACGCTATCGCATCGTCAAAGTCGTCAGATCAGCCCCTCAATTGTCAATGACATGTTTGTGGTTGGTGTTCGTGCATCGGCTCTATTGACACTGCAGCTGCCGTATCAGTTATAGACGAAAAACTTTGCCGCTTACTTCGAAAAGTGACGACGTCACTTTCTGAGCTGTCCCTCCGTACTGCTAGTTCGCATCGTATTCATCCTACAACAGGGTGCACAGCTCGCGTTGTCATTTATGGCGTTCTGTATGTCACCCAGTTCACCTTCATTCCGGCATGCTCTCACGACGTCATCCTGGGATGGGATTTACTCTCTCACCACGACTCCATCATCCATTGTGCTTCCACCAAAATTGAACTCTCACCCTATTCGCATTTGATGATAGAAGACAGTCCCGCGAAACTGAGCAAGATTCTCGTGAAAGACGACACAATAGTGCCTCCAAGCTCGACGACGGTTGTATCGGTCTACTGCGCCGGTCTCTCCGACACAATTGCACTCATTACGCCATCTGACCATGCTTGCAGGAAAAAAAAGGTTCCTAGTACCTTTCGCGACCATGCAAATCACCCACGGCAACGCCGCTATTTTTGTGACAAACCCCTCCCCATACACTATTACTTTGGTTCGAGGAGAATGTCTCGGCGGAGCGGAACCAGTCGACGACGCACAAGTCCTGGACGAACCCGATGACTCGCGTTTTCCCGATTCTCGTACCATCAGTGCTGTTTCCACTCCTGATCAATCATCTCCTGATTTATTTGGCCCGTACATTGATGACAACCTAACGTTGGTACAGCGTTCTCAGCTTCTGGACCTCATGCAAGAATATCATTATTCTTTCGATGTCGGGCGAAGTTCTTTCGGTCGCGCGTGCAGTGTTACGCATCGTATCGGCACTGGTTCCCGTCCACCATTAATACAATGTCCATATCACGTGTCGCCTCTTGAACGTCGGGAAATTACCGAGCAGGTTGACGATATGCTCTGACGCGACGTTATTGGGCCCTCGGACTGATCATGGGCGTCTTCTGTTGTTCTTGTTGCGAAAAAAGTTGGGTCTTTGCGGTTCTGTGTGAACTACAGGCAGCTCAATAAGATCACTCGCAAGGATGTTTACCCACTGCCACGCATCAATGACGCAAGTCACAGGTTCACGAAGCCGAATTTTTTTTTCTTCTCTTGATCTGCGCCCGGGATACTGGCAGTACCCATGGCTGATGACGCTCGGCCGAAGACTGCCTTGTGCGAATTCAACGTCATGCCGTTTATTATATGTAATGCACCTGCGACCTTTGAGCGCATGATGAACACCATTTTGCGCAACTTGAAATGGCACACGTGCTTGTGTTACCTCGATGACCTGTTTGTCTTCGCTTCAGATTTCTCTACGCATTTCCAATGTCTGAAACAAGTTTTCGCACGTGTGAGCAATGCCGGCTTGCAAATAAATCTGAAGAAGTGCTGCTTTGCGGCACGGCAACTCACCATCCTAGGGTACGTCGTGTCCAAGGATGGCATTCTTCCTGACCCAGCCAAGTTTTGAGCCGTGGCCGAATTTCCCAAAGCTGCTTCCGTCAAAGAACTGCGTAGTTTCGTGGGCCTGTGCTCATGCTTCCGACGCTTCATACGAAACTTTGCCACGATCATATCACGCTGACGACGCTCTATGGAGGTAACGAGCCCCTCAATTTCTGGTCATCCGAGTGCGACGACGCGTTCGCAAATCTCCGCCATTTGTTGACCTCTCCTCCCATTCTACGTCACTACGACCCTACGGCCCCAACGAATGCGCACATGGACGCCAGCGGCGTAGGCCTCGGCGCTGTTCTGGCGCAGCGCAAAGCTGTATTCCCTGAATATGTCATAGCATATGCAAGCCGTACGCTCCCGAGAGCCGAGACAAACTACACCGTCAAGGAGAAAGAGTGCCTTACGATCGTCTAAGCCCTTACAAAGTTTCGACTTTATTTGTGTGGTCGCCTACTCGATGTCGTCACCAACCATAATGCACTATGCTGGCTGACATCATTGAAGGATCCTTCAGGCCATCTCGGCCGTTGGGCTCATGGCTTACAAGACTACGACATCCCAGTGCTGTAACGCACGGACGCCACCATGCTGACGCCGACGCCCTCTCACGCTCCCCTCTGCCTGAAGATGACGTGCTCTTCTCAGTATCCTCGGTTGCTGTTTCTGCCATTGATGTTGACATCATCGCTACCAAACAGCGAAAGGATAATTGGAGCGCCCCCACTGATCGACTTGCTTTCTGATCCATCCGCAATGCCATCCACGCGTGCCTTGCATCGTCGAGCTCACCATCTCGGCATTAGTGACGGCCTCCTACACCGACGCAATTACGACGCCGATGGCCGGTAGTGGTTACTCGGGATACCCCGCAGTCTGGGGTCGGAGATATGTGAATCCTTCCATTTATATCTGCAATGCGCGCACTCTGGGGTATTCAAAACCTACCATCACATTCGACAATGCTACTTCTGGCGCGGCATGTACCGCTACGTGCAGCAGTTCGTTCGCTCCTGCCTCGCTTGCCAACGCCGCAAATTGTCAGCGCACATGTCACCAGCCGGTCTGACCATCTGTTTGGTGCATAGGTGTCGATTTGTATGGACCACTTCCTCTGACGTTAGCTAGTAACCACTTGGCCATCGTCGTCGTAGATCATTTAACGCGATACGCCGAAACCTCCGCTCTCCCTGCGGCTACTACACGTGATGTTGCGTCCTTGCCACTGCATCGATTCATACAGCGCCATGGTCCACCCAAGGAGCTTCTCAGCGATCGAGGCCACGTCTTCTTGTCAGAAGTCGTCGAAGCCATTCTCGTGGAGTGTCATTCTGTCCACCGCAAAACTACTGCTTACCACCCACAGACGAATGGTCTCACTAAATGCTTCAACCGCACCCTCGACGACATGCTTTCGATGTAAGTCGCCGCCAACCACACGAATTGGGATACTATACTGCCCTTTGTCACCTACGCCTACAACACCGCCCCTCAGGGCACGACCAATTTTTCAGCTTTCTTCTTGCTGTAAGGAAGGCATCCGTCACAAACCATTGAGTTGATGCTCTCGTACACGCCGGATCTATCTGAATGTGCACCTATTTCTAAGACAACCAGGCTTGCTGAAGAGTGTCGCGAGCTTGCCAAGACTTTTACGACGCATGAGCAAGAGCGGCAGAAGAGTATTCGAGATGCCCCAGCCACTTATCAGCCCCGGTTTCATCCTGGTTCCCTCGTATGGCTCTCAATACCAACTTCGAAAACTAGCCTTTCTCCCAAAATATGAAGGCCCCTACCGTGTCATCGAGCGCACATCTCCTGTCAGCTATCTGATCGAACCAATTGAAGAATCTTCGGACATGCGCCGTCGCGGGCGCGGCATAATCAACGTGGAGCACCTGAAGGCTTACTATAACCCGCTCATAGCGAAAAGCTGTTAAGTCACCAGGGCGGCTCCCTCTTCAACCCTGGGGGAAATTGTAGAGAAGCCTCCGAACACAGAAATGGGTCGAACTCTCAAGTGCTTTCTAGTGGGTCTACTCAAAAAGGACGCCGCTCAGGCTGAGAGTCCGTGCTTGGCCGTTATCATCGCCATTGTGTATGCTCGTTGTGTGCCAGCTAATAAACGCCCTAGCAGTATATATACCAATTCAAACCATGTATTTTACAGTTCTGATTTTCAAATTACTGCTGTTCAGTAATACAGCGCAAACTAGGAGGCGAGCTCAGCAAGGCTCTATGGGCATAAGTCTGGCCGGGGCAGCAGCAATGGAGTGATAATTGAGGTGCTGTAACAGGAAAGGAGGCCAAAACAGTGGGTAGCCCAGGGTCCTAAAAGCAGCCAATAGGCAGGATGCCAACCACCAAAGGCTGCCGCAGATCCCTGCTCTGAGGGGCAGCAGCGATGAGGCTGCAAAACTGTGAACGCATCTGTGAAGTGCTTTCCCTAACCTCCATTGAGGTCAACAAACTTCAACAGCCACGCTTTGATGAAATGCTGAGCCTCTCAGACACTTGCATACATCTTAAGAAACAAACATCACAAAATAGGTTGTAAGCACTGCAATATAGCATATATGCAAGCTAAAACACTGAAAAACATTGAATGCGGACGTGATGTATATCAAGATCAAATTCCATATGGCCATTATGAAAGAAAAGGAACAAATACCAAAATACTTCAACCGCCACTGTACAAAAAAATTCTGCCACAGACCAAAATATTCAGGAAGAGGTTTCAATGAAAGTTAAATAAACAAGCCTGTTTCTCCAATTTTTAAATAAACACAAGCTCTTTCATGATTTCCAAACATGACTTACAGGGTTTCAAGGCAGGTGAGGTAGTCTGTAGCTAGAGCCTATGGCTGTAAAAATTTATAACAGGACAACACACACGAGCACACGAACTTTCAACTCTGGATTATTCTCGGGCACACGTCCACTGATAATACACAACAGAATGAGGGACCACCAGATAGACAACACAAGATAAAAGAATTTATGCAAATCATATTTCACTACTGACACTTGTGGATTATTGCAAGGCTCCTCTATTATTTTAAAATGGTATCTCCAAATGGTATCAAATATGTGTCGATGCGGTTCAGCATAACTTTCTTTTCGCATTGAATAAATCTCCGAAACTTCACGTGCTTTTTGGGACCTGCATCAATCCGAAGTCTCGGTTTCATAAGAGACCAGGACTGGAAAGGTGGCTAACCGAAAAAACATTTCTTGGCTGAGAGTCGCGACACAACTCAGCCGCTCGCGCCCAGACGACCGTTCGCAGGGAGAGCACGCACGTGTGCCGCTGTGATGTTTCATTTTGAAACAAACAGCTCTAAAAGACATTGCGTCAGTAATAATTCACTGTCGTTTGAAAACAAAAACGTTGTCCGAAGGCTACTCTCACATAAATGGCACTCGAAAACGAAGAGAAGCTCAGCAAAACGGACTGCGTTCATGCAAATAGTATCGAACGGACAGTGCTGCGTCATAATGGTCACTCCCTCGTCATCATTTATGGTTGCGTGCTTGATTTTGTGCTAAGGAAGTGCCGGCTGATATGCCGATGCGGAGACTATACCACACTGCACACTTCTGTAGTAAAAAAAACAGAGGAAGTAGTAGCTGTGGCATCACTTTTTTGGCGTCATATGTACGCCCTGTCTGTGGTGTGTATATACGTGGATGTTGATCAAGAGAACCACAATGACAGCATAGCATGGGTGATGTCGCGCTTTTAAGCTTGATAATGCGGGGGGAATCCCCGACTATGGCGGCTGCATTTCGATGGGGGCGAAATACAAAAACACCAATAAAAGACGATACATGACACATTGGAGAACTCCAAGCGGTCACAATCATTCAGGATACCAACGGTACAGCGTGCCTTGTCTAGCAACGCACAAATTCCGATGTTACTTAGCCACGCCAGCCAGTGAGAAAAACGCTTACCGCATCGGCTGGCTCCATAAAGCTAAGCTTCGAGTAGTCCGCTTCTTTTTTCGTAACAAGAACCCTGTCTTTTGCTCAATTTAAATTAAACAGAGGCGCCTCGGCATCGAGTGTTCACAGCGAGAGTATCTTTTGTAACAGTTCAGAGGCGTATGAACGTGGCCCCGCACAAGTCTTGTGGGCAAGGCAACTCTTCTTTACACGCAATTGTTTACAAAAAAAAAAGACTACCTGCCGGTTGTATCATTCTCCTCACGTGGGGCCATAAGATGGAGTTTGGTGGTGGTGGTCAAATGAATGAACGCTTGGAAACTTTGACAGTCCTCAAGTGCACTAATCAACGCTCGTTGGCCCGATAACAAAAGAAGTTTACAATGCCATATGTTGCATTATATGCTCGTTTCATTTCTAGAAAAGCACTGTTTATTCTTGACTGTTTGGCCCTGGTTTCGACTAGTGGCTGTCCTAACTATCGAATAAATATAGCAGACACGTGACATCCTGTTTAGAAACGAGCCCGACAGCACTCTAAATGAGAGCGAGAGCAGAATTTCGCTTAGCTGACCACTTGGTAGCAACGCTGCCTCTTCTTTTTATATCCTTCCTTTCCTCTATACGTCCTCCCTCTCTTTATATATTTTTCCAACTGAATACGCTGCAGCACCGCCAGCGCCCTTTATTATTGTTACGGCGATGCGCGCACGCAACGACTCTACCAGCCGCCACTTTAATAATTGGGAGCAGCCGAGAAGTGCGCGCTCTCACCGCCAGGGTGCCGTGGAAACTCCAGCGCTTCTTTCTTATGCTAGCGACGTTTCGGATTCAATGGTGCAGGTTCCGGAGAAAAAACCTTCGAAAAAATTGAGCTCGACGTAGTGACCTTTGAATGACCACTTTACCCGGGAAGAGCAACAGGAGTCAAACCTGGCAGGTACATCGTCAGCACTGTGGGGCGGACGCAAAAGAACTGCAGATGGTCGGACTGCGAAGACGCAATTTTGTTCTCAAAACTTTATTCTATAATCAATTGAATCCTCTGGGCCAGTAGGCAAACGTTGCATCTTTGAGGTAAACCATTTTGATTGTGGAGGTACATGTATGAATATATTTTCATGCAGTTGTGCGTCACTGGAGCAGAAACCAGTTGTTGATAACTCAATTGAACTTTCGATGATGTAGCGTCGTGCTAGCCTTTTTTCCCAATCACATTCAGTCAAAAACAACGTTGTCACAAATCTACCCTACCATATGGGGCAACATTGTGACAGCTTTAAACCTCAATAGAGGCATTTGTATCGAAAATGCGGATTAGTAGAACACTCCATTGTGCGAGGGAAAGTTTTAGGAACGTCGTCTTATTATTCATTTGCCTTTATGTTGATACTTCTCAAGCAAGGGAACTTGCAAATTGTATATTAATGCAACCCCATTTTAGAATAGTACAGTTCTCGACATCTAAACTAAATTCATTGCATGTCTTCGGATCATTCAGCAGCAAAAATATCACAATAGCCCCTGAACCGGGCAAAAGAAACGGATCATAATAATGCTTAGCCATGCCCCAAACAGAACTCATGACCGTTTTTAAGTCACGTATAACACAGGTAAATGATAAGGCCAAGGTCATTTAAGTGATAGGACTAAAATGTCTGTAAACATCTTCATATAACATCTCATGTTTTACTTGAAATTTCCTTTTGTAGGCCTTTACTGTCGAATACTGCTTCAAAGCAGTGCTTGAAGTGACTCTCGTGTTCCACCAGCAGTTGAAAATATTTTTATACCAATAAATACCAAAGTCTCAGTTTAGAATGACACGCTGCCATGATGACCTCTCATGCCACAGGTTCATTATCAGCGGAGAATATTAGGGTCGAAGTTTATTTTTATATTATGTGATGTCTAATTTTTAAAAATGCATTGTATTTTTGATACGGTAGCTTGAGTATAATTTCTGAAGCTTCGTATCTTAGGCTCATCACACCGACAGATGACAATGTACTTGACTTTCTGAAGTAGTAGCTACGTAAGAACCAGTACATGCGTTTAACATTCATGAAGTCACGTGGTTTCGTGTGAGAAGCTGAAGGTGGCATCTCCACCCACATTTTATTTTCGTATGTTTTCTCACTTGCCAAGCGTCGTGTGACGATACAAGTGGTATTTACAGGGTAGTGGAATTGTACTTTACTAATACGCGAAAAATGTTTTCTGCTTTAGTGTCTTTTAAACTTGTACCCATACAAATTCAAGACATCGCAAAAGGAACAATTGAGGTTTCGTCTGTATGCAAGTAGTATTACCACTTAGCACACAATAGTCAGCCAGCATGCATGAGACAGTTACTCTTATTTTGAAGTTTTGTTGCAGAGTCATATCATATAATGGAGTGAACATTATCGTGACGAGTTAACAAGTTGTTTTTCCCGGTTTGCAAACGCAGTCTTCGATGCAGCCCAAATCCCAGAAATCCTGGCTTAGTCAACAAATACAATGTACTCATAGTTTATATGTACCAAAAGCTGATCGCTTATCTGCCATTAGTACGTAGCGAATTGCGAGTTTCCGCATTGTCGCCCTGCCTTGTCATGTCACAGAGAAGCCACCCACTTGATATAGAAATTGAAAGTGTCTTTTAAAGGTAGAAGTATGAAAAAACATATCTGATGCCTTTCCAGGCAACACAGCACTCTTAACTCGAACACAATCATGTTGTTGAGAGCAACAATCCCAAAATATTTAAAATTTGTCTCAGTACTCCTTTCAGTGATCCCGGCAAGATGAACCGGAACAGTTAGAATACATGGTTTGGCTGTATCTATTTCGGTACATGCACGATTACCTAAGTTGTGAACGAAACGGTATAATCGAATGGATGGTGGATCACGGCCTGTCTCGAGGCGCTCACTCGCTCACTCCTTTTATGGCCTACGCAACCGCCCCGAGTGATATATAGCTGTTTCTATACAGTGACACCGCACTCCATGCGAGAGCGTCGAAAGCCAACTCTTCAAAGCGCGTTTGGCCGCGCACGCTTCGCATTCTAAATCAACTTTCTCGGGTTACTTTTTCGTGCTAGTTACTTTTTCCACTTCTAGGAAGCGGTGAGAGCAGTTGAGGTGCGTTAGGGCACAGCCTGGATTTCTCGGCACTCATGCAATTGGTAATGGATACGCACAGGCAACGGTACAAAAATACTCTTTAAGGTTCGAACACCTTATATTAGCAGAACTTCAAAATGCTTGAGACTCGTGTGTTTAGATTGATCATTTAGCGGCACGTTAAAAAAAATGGCAGCATATCCACGGAGTGAATGATGGACAGTGAGGCGAAGCATTCGTCCGTCCATGCGTCCGTCTGTGTGACCGTCCATGCGTCTGTTTGTGCGCCCGTCCCTGCGTTCTTTCGTGCATCCGCCCCTGCGTCCGTTCATGCGTCCATCCATGCATCTATTTGTGTGTCCGTTCGTTCATCTATTCAACACTCGAAGTCCCACCATCTCGCATCTTTTATCATATATTCCCCATATAGAAGCACCGCCATCCAGCGGACATTCCAAGGACTAAACGAGAGGTGGCACACGCACACTTTCTTACGGCCTGCGCTTTGGGTCCACTTCCCTCCTTTAACCACCTCGAGTTCATGGTATATTCTAGTTCACTGTATTCATGGCACTGCGACCAAACGCTCGCTAAACCTTTCGAAAACCAAGGAGGTTACGCCCAGCGAGTATAACGTAGCAACATTTCCCTGTCAGATAGGGCTCAATTTACATGCCAATGGCTGCTAATGAGAAATGAGAGACAGGAGAATTCGGCTTTTACTTTCTTACGGCTTGCGCTTCGTATCTACTTCTCATTTTTAACCACCTTGGGTTCATTCATGGTATATACAAGTTCATTGTATTCATGGCACTGCGGCTCAACGCTCGCTAAACCTTTCTAAAGCTAAGGATGTTACACCCAGCGAGTATAATGTAGCATTCCTTTCTTGTCCGATAGTGCTCAATGTACATGCCAATGGCTGCTAATGGGGATCGCAGCGTGCGCATTGACTAAAAGCCGAATGCTCATGTCTCTCATTCCCCATTAGCAGCCATTGGCATGTACATTGAGCACTATTTTTTATTGTTAAACAACGCACAGAAGAAATCTCTCACTGGCACCACCTTGGAGGTCAAGTGTTATACCTATTCCGGGTGTGTGCCACTGGTGGTTACATACGAGGGACGCCCAAGCCACGCCATAAGGAGCTTCGCTCCTAAAACTCCACATGGTTAAAATTTCTGAAGCCTTCATCAATGGTGTCTTTCACAAACATATCAGTGAATTAACTTCCTCGAACGAAAATAATTGACCTTATGCTGTTGATTCTTGAGCCCTACATTTAAGATTCACTGCTACTGAACTGTCCAGAAGGTGTGGACAAGGGTCACGAAGAAGGGTCAGGGCATACTATTTCTGAAAAGTTTCTCCAGATTCTTCTAGTTAATTACATAAAAATGTTAACGGATCAAAATCACATGCCATCTGGCTTTGTTTATAAACCCATAAAAGCACTTCTGGTTGGAAACAATGTCGCTAGTTCAGCTAATAGCATCACGACAGAGTTTTGCCAACAGTGCTTTTTTTGTTCACGCGCAATAAAACTGTAGTAGTACTAGTGAAAAACCTTTTTGATTCTCCAAAATTTTATTGTTTCCCTGTGTCTCTGGCATCCCTTATTTTGTGTGAAATGTTTCGCGCCATTTTATCTGCACTAAAGAGTGCATCTGGGCTTGAGTGGGCTTTGTACTTCGTTTGCATACTAGGACTCAGCGTGGTGGGGTTAGGCTTGGGGTTGCTTTATTTTTCTGCACTCTAACAACTTTCTGAAACCGCATCAGTACATGCTGTTTCGTGTTTTCATCGTTGGTGCTTTCACTTTGAACAATCATTATTTTATTGACATTCTTATTACTATTGATATTACTCCTGCTATTGCAATCGCTATTCGCGCCTACTTGTGGACAATAGTAGCCATTTCTTTTATGTTTTGACTTTCTCCTTGTTGAAGTACTTACTTCAAAAAGCATGAAATGTGATACATTGAACAAACTTTGAAAACTTTATCGTTTTCAAGGGCAGTGGATGCCAGCATATGTATTCAAAGTAAACGTTTCCAAAACTATTTTTCTAAAACATACAGAGAGATTACGTTTTCTGTCATTTCTTCTGCCAGTAGGTGATAGATCATGTGGTCGAGCCTTCTGAACGTTATAAACAATGATACATGCGTGCAGAATGATATATTTATCAATTTACTCATCTCTTTAGGTTACAGAACGAGTTGTCATATATGCCTCCTAATATGTTCCTAGTGCATTTGTACCACCAGGAAGTGCAACAGCAGAAATCAGCCTGAGCATTATTTGAGCGCGCAAGCCTTTCTTTGCAACAGACGGTGGTGAGTTGCCTTGGAGCACTATTGCGGCGATAGGTAGAAGCACAGCCTCCTGTACGTAGGCTGTTGAGGAAGCGAGCATGTGCCTCCTGACAGGCCGCAGGTAGATATACTCGGAACAATGAAGAGAAATAATGACTTGATTTAAATTGACAAACTGTGGTACGATAACGCTAATGCTATAAGTTTCACTGTCATAAGTTCAATACTTTCGGATAAAAATCAAGGTTCGAAGTTTCAATGTTGAATTTCGTGCTGAAACATTCACCAGGGGTGCAACAGCTGAAATAGAATTAGAAGCAATTTTAGCAGCAGCAAAATATTAGCTTTGGAGCACTAAAACGCGAATTAGGAGCAGGTCACAAAAAAGAAACATTCATTTTTATCACGAAAGACTGAATTTCGAGAAGCTTGAAAAAGAAGGCTAAGATTCAGAAAAAAATATATGTACAAGCCATTCAACATCCCCTAAATCATGCGCAGTGAGTATCAGCACTGCAATTTTTACAAAAGTTACTTTCTATTGTCACTCCACTGAGCGAACAATGATGAGGTCATCATTAGAAGTTGCCACGCCTGTCGAGTTGCTTGACAGAGTCTGAGGATTCCGATGTGGTTCCCCCTGAGATTGTCACCATGAGATTCATAAAACTGGGAAAAAAAGAAACTGAATTTTCACGGCTGCAAAGATATCATATTCTACTCCAAAAATGTATTGCCAGTAACTTTTTAAACGTCAGCAAGCATATTAGTACTCACAATTACGTAGTGTATACACGCATCAGTCATTGAAAAAAACTTTTCTCTGTTTAGACTACTACTATAGGCCCCTTCCGAATCTTACAACGGTTTTCGCAGGTCACTCATGTACTGTGGCGAAGGCGGCTGCACAGGTTAGCATAAGACCATAAAACTCTTCAGCGACAACTCCCTCCCCCCCCTTTATCTTTTTCAGGAAGGGGTTAGGTTTAGGGCACAACTTCTCGGCGGCTCGCTTGCAAGGCACATTTCACTGGATAAAGTAATAACGGCATGTGCCTCTTGGCTTGGCAATGGCGCTGGACATCTATCGCACGTGGCGTTGCTATGGTAACTAGCGTGGGTCCCGGCATGAACTAAAGCTAGAAGCGTACAAACTCGACGTGCTGAGAGTTTTTACACTTCAAGCTTTAGTTCCTAATTACTCCTAACATGCCATGAATGCACTGGCTGACAAGAAAATTCATATTTCCAACGAAGTGTTGCTGCCTACGGCAACACATCTTCTGTGTTGTAGTTGCGTCGTCCCGCCGGTAAATATCTGCTATGGTCAGCGGACCGACAGGCAAGCGGCGCTGTTAATTCATCTGGTCGATTGCGTTTCGCGAGTGTCTTGGCCTATTAAGAAGCTATCTTACACTGCTGATTAGAGTTAGGGCCGGCCCGCAGAGATTGATGATGCAAACTACAGGTGGCCAAAGTGGCCACCATTTCGTGCTTAAATTGGGGCAATTGAGAAAATTTTGAGGCTGGGTGAGCATTTCGGCGCAGCTCGGCGCAATTTTGGCAAATTTCATGATTTCGCCACAGCTTGTCGAACAAACAAAGAAATTTATCAAAATGGCAGAATCGGTGCAGCTGTGGAACCCCTGCATTTGGGCATCACGTAGCAAAATTCAAAATGTCTTTTCATAATTTTACAACATTGGCTCAATAAAATTTTTCCAAACCTTCGTATGCTAGGTCTAGGGCACCCACTGAAGACAATGTATTTGAATATTATTGAGTAGAAGCTATGTAGGTCCCCAGTAGACGCCTTCAATATTTGATACGTCACTGTGTTTAGCATGGGAATCTCAGTGGAATCTCCACCCGAATTTTCTTCTTGCGTGTTTTCTCCGTTCCCAAGCATCATGTCGGGTAAGAGCGGTATTTTTGGGAATGTGAAATTAGAGTTACTAATATGCAAAAAGTCGTTTTGCTCTTTAGTGTCCTATTAAAGAGAGCAGAAGCGTACTTGACTTTACGACAAGACTGCCGCAGGAAATTAAACCTTCCGTTTTTAGACCAAAGGCTAACGTTTTACCTCAACAGGGTTGAGACGGCTGAAACTAAAATAGGAGCAGTTTTTGGAGCAGCGAAATTCCATTTTTGGAGTGGAACCCTGCTTTGAAGCAGTTAGCGGCATTTATTATGATGTCCTGGGGGGTTAAAAATACCAATTGTCAGCAACGTGGTGGCACTAGTGCATATTTCAATTGGCGTGTAATACGCACAACGCTGATGAACAGATTTTGAAGGAAGTTTTTAACAGATTATAGCTACGTATGAACTGCTCTACCTTTTTACACACCACGTGACCTACGTAGCCCTAAATACATGAGAAATAGTATTTTAAAAAGTTTTGTTTGAAAACTAGGTTCCCCAGAAATATCTAAAAAACGCATCACACTCAAAAAGACATTGAAAATTGCGATCGCACTAGAATCTTAGTGACGTAAAAGTGGTTGTCTGCTTAAAGAAAAGCGTGACATGATGACGTAAAGAGCTTTTTAACAGACAACAAATGCACACTGCATTGCCATTCACGGCTATCTCATGCAGGACCACCTTTAAGAGTGCAGCGCGAGATCCAAGAAACCTCGCTGCATCTACTATCTCATAAAGCGCATGCATGTGGCACTAAGTGATAAGCGAATAATACTGATACTGCCTCTTCACAGGAGCAACCATGCGTTATTATTACAGCACAAGTTGGCCAGTTCTATATTTGTTAAGTATTTTATACACAATCACCGTCGATGTAGAACTCTTAATAATATATCGCTTTGCGATTGCTGCCCGCGCCACTCCGTGACTTAGGTAAAGTGCTCGCGCAGCGCAGGTAAAATCAAATCTGTGTCCTCGCAAACGAATCGCTGAACGTAGAGAGGCAGGTTTTTTTTGCAAAAGAAGAAGGAAAGAAAGAAAACTAGTCACACTGCTGCCGATCAAAACACTGATCGAGACAAGACTAAAGCTCGTGTAGCCCAGGGCCAGCATGCATGCAGCGATGCCTCTCTAAGCACTTGTTGCGAGTGTCGATTACTAAACAGAGGAGTGGCAAATTGCCATTCATGAAAACTGTGCCAAGTGAATGCCGATGTGTAATGCGTCACGAATAAAGTGCCGAGGTGCAAGATAATATCGTTTACAATAGTTTGAATGCAGGTTTTGTCACCACGGCTTCATCTGTAACCAAGTGTTTCTCTATACCTGCACACACCGATGTGCTGATTTCGCGTTCGATGGCTTTTAATGGCGAAGCATTTCTCAGTGAACTTCGGCAACTTCGAGCATCTATCTATCTATCTATCTATCTATCTATCTATCTATCTATCTATCTATCTATCTATCTATCTATCTATCTATCTAGCCACCTATGAATTTCAAACTCTCCTGGCTATTTCGATAATGGCATCAATACCAAACTTGGTATGGCATAACGTGACATAATGAAAAACATATTTGACTAGTCATAACATAAAAATCATGACATGTATTTCATCAATGTCATGATATACATTTGATGGCTTTGCAGCTCTTGTGGTGGTTTCGTTGACATGACATGTTGCAAAAGTGGTATGGTGAGGCATGATTGCATGGCGAACACAAGCGGCAGTTCCTACAATAAAAATCATAACATGCGTGTCTTATAACAAGATGACTACGTGCCACACTCATGATGCGCTCGCGGTCGTTTCGCCAGCGTCACATATACCAAATTTGGAATTACGGTGCGAGAATAGATGACGAAGGTATGTGACTGGTGCAAACATGATAATCATGAGATGCGTTTGAAGTGACCGCATGACAACATGCCACGCTCAAGATGCGCTGGGCGGCCGTTTGGCTAGCTTCACTTATACACATTTACTGTCACGGGACGTGAATGGATGACGAAGGCATGATACTGGTGCAAACATGATAAACATGAGATGCGTGTTATGTAACAACATCACTGCAAGCTATGCTCATGAAGCGCTCACGGCCGTTTCGCTAGATTCACATGTTACTAAACTCATTATTACGCGCCGCGAACAAACGACATAGGTAAATGATAGATCCAAACATGATAATCACGACATGTGGCTCATGTAACAACATGACTACGCGCCTTACTCATGATGCGCTCGCGGCCATTTAGCTAGCTTCACATTTGCAAATTTGGTATTACGTCAAGTGAATGGATGACGAAGGTATGTGGCTGGTGAGAACATGATAATTTGGAGATGCGTGTCTTGTGAGAACATGACTACATGCCACAGTCAAGGCGCCAATACATTTGGACGTGACGCCGTGCGCCTACTCACCAGCGTTCATTTTGTTGCAAACACGCCGGCGTTGCCACACCGAGCCCCTCTCCTGCCTTATACTAGCAAGCGCGCACCACGCTTCGTTGCTGTGACGCATTCGCGTTTCAGCACGTTCGGCGTCCCTTCGTCACGAAAAGAGAAAGACGCAGTGTTGTCTGGGTAATGCATGTCGCATTTCACGCCGGTTGCCATCGGGCCGCGCCGACGGACACTGGTCGTGCCTTGTGTGAGACTATAGAGTGCTCGCGTTTTGCTAAAGTAGCATCGCAGTGCCCAGCGTGCGCGCACGTCAACACTTCATTTTAGTACATAGGGCCCTTCATAATGTTTTCGGGACCATTTTGCTAGCTCCACATGTATAAAATTGATGTTGCTTGACGTCAATAAATGATGAAATATATGACTGGTGCAAACAAGATAGTCTTGACATGCCTGTCATGTAAAAACATTACAACATACCACGCTCATAGCGTGCTCGTGGCCGTTTCTCCAGCTCCACTTCTACTAAATTTGGTATCACGTGAAGTGAATAGATGACGAAGGTACACGACACATGCAAACATGATAATCATGACACGGAAGTTATGTACGGCATCATTCACCTCCACCTCGTAACGTTTAGCTGATTTTAAAGTGGCATATGGACATTTCTCATCCTTGTTTCGCATGTTCTCGATTCCCACTGTACGTGGCATCTGCCAATTATTTAAACTGCAAGATGCAATCAGAATTCGCTTTTCTGAACAAATTAGTAACTAATGGGTGTAAACTAAGAATGAGTTGCAACGTTCTGCCGTTCACGGAACCCATTTCGAGAACCCATTTGCACGTGCCAGAGCACCCGGGAGTCGCATCGGATGCAGGAAAATGACTCCGGGTTTACAGTTACTCGCTCACGGCAAATACGTTCGCGTAGCTGGACGCAGGCAACAGCATCGATGTGAAAGCCACAGAGACCGGAGGAACGGGCTACGTAAAACAAAGAATCGGGAAGTACCCCGCTACGCTTGCCACCCGTCTAGGTGGTTTTCGCTAGCCGACACTGGCACCAGAACACAAAATGCAATGAGAACTCGCTTTTCTAAGTGAATTATTAGCTAATGGGTTTAAACCAGAAAATGTTGCACACGTTCTCCCACTCACTGGGCCCATTTCGAGAACACATTTGCACGTGCCAGAGTATCCGGAAGGCGCGTCGGATGCAGGAAAATGACACCACGTTTACAGTTACTCGCTCACGGCAAACACGTACTCTTAGGTGAACGCACGCAACAGTGTCGATATGAAAGCCACTGGGATTGGAGGAATGTGCTACACAAAACAAAGAACTGGGAAGTACTCCGCTACGCTTCCCACCCGAGTCGGTCGCTTTCACTAGCCGTCATTGGCACCAGAACACAAAATGGAATTAGAACTCGCTTTTCTAAATACAAGATTCGCTGATGGCTTGAAACCAGGAATGAGTTGCACACGTTCCTCCGCTCACGGAACCCATTTTCAGAACACATTTTCACACGCCAGTGCACCCGGAAGACACGTCGGATGCAGGGAAATGACTCCACGTTTACAGTTCCTCGCTCACGGAAAACACGTTCTCGTAGGTGGACACACGTAACAGCGTTGATTTGAAAGCCACTGTGACCGGAGGATTCGGCTACGCAAGACAAAGAACTGCGAAGCACCCCGCTTCGCTTGCCACCCGACTGGGTGGTTTTCGCTAGCCGACAATGGCACCAGAACACAAAATGAAATGAGAACTCGCTTTTAAATAAAATATTAGCTAATGGCTTTAAACCGGGAATGAGTTGAACACGTTCTCCCGCTGACAGAACATTTTGAGAACACATTTTCACACGTCAGTGCACCCGGGAGACGCGTCAGAAGCAGAGAATGACTCCGCGTTTACAGTTACTCGCTCACGGCAAACACGTACTCTTAGGTGAACGCACGCAACAGCGTCGATATGAAAGTCACAGTGACCGGAAGAACTGGCTACGCAAAACAAAGAACTGCGAAGTACCCCGCTACGCTTGCCCACCCGAGTGGGTGGTTTTCGCTAGCTGACATTGGCGCCAGAACGCACAATGCAATGAGAACTCGCTTTTCTAAATAAAATATTAGCTGATGGGTTTAAACCGGGAATGAGTTGCACACGTTCTCCCGCTCACACAACCCACTTTGAGAACACATTTTGACACGCCAGAGCTTCCGGGAGACGCGTCGGTTGCAGGTAATTGACTCCACGTTTATAGTTACTCGCTTACGGCAAACACGTACTCTTAGGTGAACGCACGCAACAGCGTCGATATGAAATCCACAGAAAACAGAGGATCCGGCTACGTAAAACAAAGAACTGCGAAGTACCCCGCAACGCTTGCCACACGACCATGGTTTTTGCTAGCCCACATTGGCACCAGAACACAAAATGGAATTAGATTTCGCTTTTCTCTGACACCAGATTTATCTGACACCAGACACCAGATTTTATCTGGAGTCATTTGACTGCTGACGACGTCGTTTGGCAGCTCTCTTTAAAGCGCTCGTTTTATGTCAGTAACTTGCCTTATCAGGTGTACACGGTTCATGTGATGAAGATAAACCTCTGTCCGTTCTTGTTTTGTCATTTCCCGACGGCTTATCTTCAGTATCTTTTCTCAGTGAACCCTTGTCTTTCTCGGCCGGAAGATTCGCAACATTACAACTTTCAACTTCTAGCAGGTTTTAATGCACTGTAAAAGAAATCGCCGCTCCTTCCTCCGGCATTATCTTTTAGATGGTTGTCATGCCAGTACTTCTCGTCTCAGTTGGCGGCTGTTGTGTAAGTAGAACTTTGTCCTGGCTACCTCCTCGTAATGAATGCAGTGCTCGCCTAGCCAGCCTTTTTGGCACAGCCGGAAACTTGAAAAATGTTGACGAAAAACTACAGTTGTACCTTTTTTGTTTGCGCCTGGTGTACTTTTGCAGTGGTTATGTGCTCAGTATGTATTACTAGCCCGAGAAGCATAGCATATTCTTTTAGTTGGCACGCAAAACAAGTGCAAAGAGTACTATCAACACTTGCTAAGATTCTGTCCCCTTCAGGTGTGAATTATGATGCATTGTCAACCCATGTGTCACATTCAAATAGCACAATCACACGGCACTAATTATTTTATTTCAAGGAAGAAAAACGTGTGTTGTGCGAGCTTCAGCAAGCCATTACAATTTTTATGAAATTAAATACTTAATCATTTTGCTGTAAGTTATGTTTAGCTTTGACGTAAAAATAATGAAATTTTAAGCTCCTGATATCTGTACAATGGGATTTTCATTGACCCCGCCACGGTGTTCTAGTGGTCAAGGTACTCGGCTGCTGACCTGCAGGTTGCGGGTTCGAATCGTGGCTGCGGTGGCTGCGTTTCCGATGGAGGAGGAAATGTAGGCCCGTGTGCTCAGATTTTAGTGCACGTCAAAGCACCCCAGGTGGACAAAACTTCATGAGCCATTCACTACGACGTCTCTCATAATAAGACCGTGATAAGCTACGGTCGTACGCAGCATACTGAGGTCACGTCAAGACATACGGATTAGGAAGAAGGTTCAGTTTATCTAACGAAGCATGTATTTTGTTCCATTCTGGCCACAAGCTGACAAGCTAGCATATAGCATAAGCAAATTCCGTACGCGAATGCAGCCACTGCTGCTAAACGTTATATATGTTTCCTTCAGAAAAAAGTTCCTGTTTGCAAACATAAGGTCACATAAACCTTGACAAATGCTTGAACATTGGCCATGTGCACTTAGAACCCGGGATATAGTGGAACTTTGTGTGGTGGAGGGATAGGGAAGTGACTTCATTTGTCTTCAGTGTAGGCAAATCGAGTATGTTTTATTTGGTGCTCGGTATCTCATTGCAGAAAGCTTCAGGAGGGGGCCAATTGCCCAGTGTTATTCCTTGACTACAACACTGTATTACCTATGAAGCACCCATCTTAAACTTTTGTGCCTGCAGTGGCTCATCAATCAAACTGCCTCTTTAGTGGACGTGACAATTTCAGCCATTACTAATACAGATAAGCTCAATATCTCGATCTGCATGTCGAACTAAAAGTGAAAAGGGTCGTTCCAGTTTGAAAAGTCATGAGGAAACATGTCCATATACCACGAGAATATGAAAACCAATGTGACCTACTTGTATGTAGAGCAATATAAGTCACGCAGATACAAAATACGGGAAGAGTGATATGCACCAGCTACTTTGTCTAACTGAGCCGTTCAATTACGCTTGCCTTTAGTTCTGTTTGATTTTCGCACTGGATATAGGACGTCCTGAAGACACATATGGCACCAAATTGCATGCAGTGTATGTGATAATTAGGACAAATTACCTAGCTATTTGCTGATCACAACAATCCTGTTTGCTCTTCTACACTGGGTCTAGAAAAAGGGAACTAAAAGATATGACTGAGGTAGATTGAGAAACATGGTAAGAAAGAAATTTGAAGAGCTCACTTGCCAAAATGCACAGCTGCTGATAGCACAGGCAACAGTCTCCCGTACTTCAGTCCTTCAATCTAAATTGTTGATTGTAATAACTGTAACAATCGTAGCTTCCAAGATTTAATCATACATATTTCAGTTTTGATGACCAGTCTTGACACCAGCTGTGAAATTATCCTCCTCATTTTCTGAAAATTACCACAATTTGTGGCACATCTTCCGATTTATGACGTGTACGTTCACTGATTTCTCGAAAGACAGCCAGCACGCCTTGGCCACACTACTAAACAGAAAATTAATAAAGGATAGCGCGTGGAAAACAAAACTGTCTACTTTACAGGAACCAGCTTGCCAGATCTGTGAAAAACACTTCTTATTTTTCCACAAACCTAAAAAAAAGAGCAGGCGAAGTGGTTGTGGTTTTGTATTTGACCGAAACAACACGACGCCGTAAGCGTGCGTGTTTTTTATATGAACAATTTAGCCTGCGTGTTATATGTTCTATGCATCGGCACTTATAAACTCACGGAAGCTTTTTTTTTACGTGTCTGACTGCGGGCACAATTAGGTTTACGTACTGCGTAAGCTGATGTTAGGGCTACAGTAGGGAAATGTATATTTGTACATATATACCAAATTATTCACGGAAAAATTTTCCAGAACAAAATTCTAACTCGCGACGACTTATGGAGACAAGAGGGCCGACGCCCACGCACACCACCACACTTTACCAACCGTTCACTGCGATGTTGTAGGTAATACATGTGGTCGTTGCGATATAGGATGCATGCGTCGGTATGTGTGTCTGACTACGATAACTGCGTGTGTTGTACGATTAAATCAGCGTAACGCAACTGGTAACCCTGAGTTCCCACATGTCAAGCACTTGCGTACCGTTAACCAGTACGTCGCTGTGGACACAAAGAATCAAATATTTCGCAGCGATAGCATAGCAGGATACAATATACCATACGATCTGCGTTTCATATTTGCGTAGTCCAAAGCGCTTGGCGTGGCATTGTCGGCGTGATGCGACTAAATGAACGCAAGCGCGTGCCGTATCACGTCGAAGTGCATCGCGTACGGCAGCGGCATTCACGGTTGCTTCATATTGCACAGATGTCCGCATCGGACGTCTGACAGGCGCCAAACTTGATAAATTATTCTCAGTAAAATAATCTACCTTGCGCAACTTAAATCAGCCATCACGCATACCAGTTAGTTATGTAAATTTAATGACAAAATCATATTTCTCATGTGCCCGGCATATTACTCTCTCAAACTAGAAAAGCCGCGGCGTGAAGTGGGACCAGAACAGCACCAAAAAGCAGCAGACACAGAAATCGGTTTCTACCGGGCCAATAACGAAGTTGACTCTTTAGCCGATGCCGGCAAATGACGCTTGAATGAAGGTCAAAGAGTACTACGTGGTATAGAAAACGCGGAAGGGAAAAGGACAAGAACAAGCGCACACTATCAACTGAAGGTTTATTTATATGTAATTGCGTATATATGTATATATAATATATATATATAATATATATATATATATATATATATATATATATATATATATATATATATATATATATATATATGATGAAGGCCATACTCTAGGCCGAAACGTCGAAATAAACCACGTTGTGACCGCTCACGGAGGATCTACTGGACTATATATATATATATATATATATATATATAACAACAAAAAAATTGAGAAGAAAGGAAGGAAAGTAGCATTTGAAAAAAAATGTCGGACTTCATATACGCGAAGCATGAGGCAGAATATCAGATGAATCACATGCATGCGCCTTTTCCCAGATATTAAACTTTTTATCTTCGAGGGCAAGCAATGGCTTCCTCACCCAGTTGTCAGGTTCTTGGGCAATTCTCTCTCCTTCAACTATAATGCGTATGTGATCATCTTTGTGCCTGTAAAATACAACTGTATTTTTAAACAGCGCATGGCAACCACACCTGCTGACATGCTGAGCTAAAAGGCCCTTGTTGCCATTGCGAACTTTGCGTGCGTGTTAGCGCAGGCACTCGTTGAGGCACCTCCCAGTCTGCCCAATGTAGCACGCACCTCGTGATAGCGGAATCCTGTATACCATGAAATACTCAAGTAAAATACTCAAATCAGAGTGGAATAGACAGGCTCGCCCATACAAAGATGCCTTGCAGCTTCAGCTTCAACGCGGGTACAGTCCCAATATAGGAAGAAGAAATATGAAGGATTACTTGGCGCGTATCGAGGATGGCACTGAGAATTTGTGCATAGGTGAGCTAAGAAGGCTACACTCTTAAATTGCGACAAAGCAAATATTCAAAGGGGTCGCCCACACTTTTGGTGAAGTAGTTCTACCAGACTTTGTACGACGAACATCAGGTTTGGGCTCCAAGTATGCAATACCCGAGAAATACACTCTAGCAGATGATTTCGCCTTAGTGAGACGTGTTTGAAGTGTTGCTCCACCATAGAATAGCAACAGAAGCGTGTCCAAAGGAGTCGACGTGCTCAAGCGAGGTAGGCCGTCCATCAGTAGTCTACCATTAAGCAGCACAGTTTCCTATCTCCGAAAGAATGAACTTTGTGTTGTGCAATCGGACAAAGAAAATGCTTTCGCGGTCTTCAAGAGATACCTGTACCTGAATAAAGCTGTAAATGTCCTCACATCTCTATTTCAAAAGTGTAGTGGTATTGACCTTGTTAAAGTGAAATCCAAAGCGAAAAAATTGTGTACTCAGCTTTACTTGTCTGAAGTGGCAAAAAAAGATTTTAAAGTGTGGGAGTTTGGCCCTTGAAATGTTTTTCTCAGCAATGACACACGAAAATGACGTACCATTACAAATAATTGTTTCAGTGAAGGGTTCTTGGCAACAAGCTTTAGCGTTGTTTTTACAAAATAATTTAGAACTTCTCGCTAATAATGAGTTCTTCATGAAAAAAATTGTTTCAGGTCACGGAATTTTTCAAAGAGTACCCACACCTAAACTTAAATGCATTTTTTATAGACATCGAAGCCTTGTAATATTCTCCTCCTTGTGATGATTGGTAACGCGTCTATCAATCAGCTGAGTGACATAACTTCCCAAATTGCAACTGGAGTTATTCAGCAATCTTCTTGATCTGCTAGCTACCTATATAACCTCTACCTATATAGAGTGGAGTGGTAATGTGTATGAAAACAGTGGTGTGTCCATAACCTCTTCGATTGCTGCGATCTGTTGTTAGCTAAGCTCGATGGGGTCTTGAAAGAAGGGCTTAACTGTGAGCTTGTTGTGAGGATATTCAGACTCGTTGATGACTACCTGGTAGTTTTCAAGTGTGACTCAGCTACCACAAGGGAGGTTTCATCATTTGTATTAGCTGCTTTTAGCGAGTACTTAAGTCCACTCGTCCTGACATATGAAGTGCCCACAAGTATTGCCATTCGCTTCTTACACTTGAAACTTATGTTTAGCGCAAACCACGCAAGCTGGATGTATGAGTCTAGCGCTAAGAGACTGCTTTAGCTTTTTAAATCGGCACACAGCAAGTTGGTCAAGAGGGGCATAGTGAACTCTTCCTTCACTAACGACCTAAACAGATCCGATTCTCATAAGATGATCACAAGCTTCCAGAATCAAGTGGTCCGTCTAAAATAAGCTGGCTATCCGGATTCACTTCTCGTTCCTGTGGAAGAAAATATAAAAAAGAAGAAAAAGTCTAAAAGCGGAGAGAGTGCTGATCGCAGGGTTACAGGCAGACACGACAAAATCGCGGTGATTCCTTGCATGCATCAGTTATTGCACCGGATAAAAAAATCAGCCAAAGCATAGGCACGCAGGTTGTTTTTTCAGCCCCACACAAACTTTCCCAGCTCACCCAACTGACACGTGCAAGAATTAGGCCTTAGCCTTCCTGCAGTGTCAGCCACAAACCCCGGTTTGTCCAATGTGTCACTAATGTAGTATAGTAACAGGATTTCGTTATCATGTGGTGCGTGCTACGTTGAGAAGACTGGGAGGTGCCTCAACGAGTGCCTTTGCTATCATGCACGCAATGTTCGCAATGACAACGAGGGCGTTTTAGCTCAGCATGTGAGCAGTTGTGGTTGCCATGTGCTCTTTAAAAATACAGTTATACTTCACAGGTACAAAGATGATCACACGCGCAAGATTTTTGAAGCAGAGAGAATTGTTTAAGAACCTGACAACTGCGTGAGCAAACCATCGGTTGCCCTCCTAGATAAAGAGCTTAAATTTCTAGCAAAGGGCGCATGCATATGATTCATCTGATCTTCTGCCTTATACTTCGCGAATATGAAGTCTGAGATTTTTTGAAATGCTACTGTCCTTCCTTTCTTTCTTCTCTTCTTCCCTAATTGTTATATATATATATATATATATATATATATATATATATATACATATATATATATATATATATAAAATGCAACTGGTAATGGGTATGAGCCATAACTGTAGCGTGAAGTTGCTTGGAAGTAGAGAAAGAAGAGAACATGGCTTCCTGCTCTAGGAGCGAGCAAGAAGTGGTGTTCATCAAGGAAGCAAGAAATAGTAATTACCAGGCTGCATTGTCGAGTCCCCTCATTGAACTTTTACCTTCACAGGTCGGGTCTGGCACACTCGCCTTTGTGCCTTTATTGTAATGAGAGGGAATCTTCGGAGCACTTCTTTTTGTCATGCCGAAAATTGAAAACTCAAAGGGAAAATCTACTAGAATAGTCTTACGAAAGTTGGGCTTAAACTTGACACTTCCGGTGATTCTTTCATTTGGCGCAGTCGCATTTAGATTCAGCCACAGGAGCGTTTTTACTGCTGTTAGAAATTTCTTACGAGAATCTAAAAGAATGGACTTCTAAAATAGGTAACTTCAGTTCATTTATGTACAATTTTTTGTATGTTTATATGTTTTCTTTTCAAGGTTCTTTTTTGAATTGTAACACTTTTTTATTATTACCTATATTACCTAATTAATCCAACCCTCTCTTTCAAGAAGTGATTTAATTTAAAAAGCAAGGCACCGTCCCATTCATGGCCTATCCCCCTAGGTGGGTTGCGCCAAGGTGTTGAGGAACCAACCAACCAACCAACCAACCAACGTCGATTCTTGGCTGTCTGTTATTTTGCTCGTGGCACTGGTGAAGGTGCGGAGTAAATGCGCCTCGGCTCCAGATTTTCAGCCTACACATCGAGCTACTTGGAGACAGCAACAGCACCCACGGCAACAAGTAGTCGCCGGCTGCGAGTACTATCTTCCGACTACGGTCCTCTCTCTCAAGACGAGATGGCAACCTCGACTACCACCCAGGCGAGTCAGACCAACGACGCCTATTCTTTTCTCCCGCATGTTTTTTTTCATGCGCCGCAAACACCACGCTCATTTCATTGGGACATTTATAAGGATGTTGATGACTGGCTTGACCACTTCGATCGAGCTGCCAACATCAACGAATGGGATGAAGCTCGCGAGCTGTGGAGAGTTTACTTTGCGTTGGTAGACTCTGCCAATACATGGTATGAGAACCTTGAGGGTTCCTTTGCGACGTGGCAAGAGTTCAGCCGACAGTTTCGCGACGCATACCGCAGCGCCGAAACGAAAGAAAGAGCTGAGCAGGCCATCTTGTCTCGAAACCAACAACCTAAAGAGAGTGTTTTGATGTTTGTCGAGGACATATGCTTCGACTCTTCAAGCGTAACGACCCTGCAATGTTTGAGGAAAATAAGGTGCGGCATTTAATGCGATGTGTAAAAGAGCAGCTCTTCGCCGGACTTGTGCGCAATCCACCGACGACTGTGGCTGAGTTCATAATTGAGGCAGCAACAATGGAGCGTACTCTCGAGCATCGGTCGTCACAGTATGAACCCCACGACGTCACCACTGCTGCATGCTCTAATGAGGCTGAGAGCGATAGACATGCGCTGAAAGAGTTCATAAGAAGCGTCGTGCGGGACGAGCTGCGCCAACTCTAAGCAGCGGGACGCCAGCCACCCGTAAATGCTCTCGCAAGCTTAATTCGAAACGAGATCCCACAGGTGGTCACCACACTCGCGCCAACAAAGCTTGAGGCCCTGTGCTGACTTATGCGACGGCCCTGCGATCTCCTGCCCCAAATGCTCCTGATCCCACTCTGCGGACAACGAATCAGGCTAGCCATCCATTCCAGGACACCTCTCCGACTCCGCCACCCGCCTCGAGGTTTCCGAGTGCACCCACTTATCAGCTGTCTAGATCGCGACAGAACGCCACAAAGGCCAGCGTGTAACGTACGTCAGATAACCGTCCACTGTGCTACCGCTGTGGTGAAGCGGATCACGTCTAACGCAATTGCCAGTGCCGCCAACTTGGTCTCTGTGGCTTTCACCCTGATGCTCGGTGCCAACGTTACAGTAAGTAAACGTCCCCGCTACATCGAAGCGTACCTTACGGCCCAGCAAGCTCCTCGCCTTGGCCAACGCCCCCAATCACGATCACCATCACCTCGCCGCCCCACGTCATCTAGCATTTTCTCGTCATCTTATGGTCATTTCAGAGGCTAGTCACCGAGTCCCCACAGGGTAAACTAGAAACCGCGGCTCGCCCCGCCGCGGTGGTCTAGTGGCTAAGGCACTCGGCTGCTGACCCGCAGGGCGCGGGTTCGAATCCCGGCTGCGGCGGCTGCATTTCCGATGGAGGCGGAAATGTTGTAGGCCCGTGTGCTCAGATTTGGGTGCACGTTAAAGAACCCCAGGTGGTCTAAATTTCCGGAGCCCTCCACTACGGCGTCTCTCATAATCATAGAGTGGGTTTGGGACGTTAAACGCCACATATCAATAAATCAGAAACCGCGGCTCGTGGGGGTGAAGCCGCGTCCAAACGAACTGTCAAAGAGCCTCCTTCGACGCAAAGACCCGATTAAGACTGTTCTGATTTTTCAGTCGTTTCCGAAAGTTATAGGACTGCTTCCGCCGACATCACCGTACACGTAGATAATCACGTCATCACTGCCCTCGTCGACACCGGCGCCGATAATTCGGTTATGAGCAGTGCGCTGGCATTCCAACTGAGGAAGGTAACTACCTCTTGGCAAGGACCCCCATTGCGCGCGGCATGAGGCCACCTCGTCACGCCCACTGGAATGTGCACAGCCGTTTTCGAGTCCATGCTTCGACATTCACAGGGTACTTCCTCGTATTGCCTGTGTGCTCCCGTCCACTCAATCCGGGACTGGACTTTTTCGCGAATACGGCGCAATTATTTACCTACGAGACTTGCAGGTGTCATTCGAAGACCCGCTTCATTCTGAACCCGAAAACACCCACCTATCGAAGACTGCTTTACGTGTATGCTCCGAATCCGTTATTCTGCCTCCCGGCAGCAGCCTCTTTATCAGCGTTGAATGTGACCAAGACGTCCCTGATGCAATAATTGCGGAAGGAAATTCGTCCCTACTATTTGAACAACAACTAAGTGTTGCCCGAGGTATTGTTGGGCCCAGGTGGAAGAAGGCTTGCATATTAGCCATAAACTTCAGCGAGGAGTGTCGCCATCTTACCAACCACGCAGCAATCGCATACCTTGAGGATATTGCCGACGAACCTTGTCCCTCAACATTATCTGCCCTTTCATTGTCCGACCATTCCGCCATGGCATTCGGAAGCACTCTCGACATAAACCAGGGTCTACCGTCGGCACAACGGGAACGTCTTTTAAAGCTACTCGACTCATTTCGGGACTGCTTCACTACGACTTCGAAAGTAAACCAAACACCGCTTGCCAAGCATCGTATCATCCCCGAGCCTACCGAGAGACCGATTCGACAGCACGCCTACAGAGTCTCGCAAAAAGAACAAGACGCTATACGACAACCGGTCGAACAGATGCTCAAGGACGATGTCATCCAGCCATCGACCAATCTCTGGGTGTCTCCTGTTGTGTTAGTAAAAAAAGGTGGTACCCTGCGATTTAGCGTCGACTACCTAAAAATGAATAAGATCACGAAGAAATACGTGTATCCTTTACTACGAATAGATCACTCGCTGGACCGCATTCGCAACGCTCGCTACTTTCGTCCATGGATCTACGCAGCGGCTAATGGCAAATTTTCATTGATGAGCGCGACCGCGATAAGACCGCCTTAATTTCTCCTGACGGACTCTACGAGTTCAAGGTCATTCCCTTTGGCTTATGCTCACCGCAAGCTAAACTTCAAAAAAGGATGGGCGCGGTCCTTTTGGGCTGAAATGGCAATCTGGTCTTGTCTGCCTCGACGATGTGGTCGTCTTCTCATACACGTTTTAGCAGCACGTTCAGTGCTTACAGACAGTTATTCAGGTGATTGGAACAGCTGGAGTTTCTCGCAAGTTTGATAAGTACCACTTTGCTTCCGAGGAACTGAAGTTTGTTGGTCACGTTATCAGCCACACCGGTATACCTTTAGGCCCTGAGAAAACTAAACCTGTGGCCGCATTTCCTGTCCCACCGTACAAGCACGATCTCCACCGATTTCTGGGACTTTGCGCATATTACAGACGCTTCGTCAAAGGTTTTTTTTAATTGCTGAAACGCTAAATGAACTTACAAAAGACGGCGTATCATTTGTTTGGGGTCAAGATCAGCATCACGCCTTTGACACACTATGAAACCATCTCAAAGCCCCACCTGTACTCGGTCACTTTGACGACAACGCTGCATCAGAGCTACACACGAATGCCAGCAACATCGAACTTGGAGCTGTATTGGTTCAATGGCAAAATGGCGTAGAGCGCGTGATTGCCTATGCAAGTCGAACACTATCATTCGCAGAGAAAAACTACTCTGCAACAAAAAGAATGCTTAGTCGTTGTTTGGGCTATAACAAAGTTTCGGCCTTGTTTGTACGGTCGACCATTCAGGGCAGTTAATGACCACCATGCTTCATGCTGGCTCACCAACTTCAATGATCCTTCCGGTCGTCTAGCACGGTGGAGTCTACGGCAGCAAAAATTTGACGTTACAGTCATTCACAAGTCAGGACGCAAACACACCAATGCTGACAGTCTCTCACGTGCGCCAATCGGAAGTACAAACGCGGACGTTGAAGAGGATGATACAATCCTCTCCTCTGTATCAGCAACCGACTTGGCTCAGCAACAACGTGACAACATGAAGCTAAGCCTGCTGATTGACTACCTCGAAGACCGAAAAAGCAATCTTCCTCGCAACTTCGCACGTTCGTTGTCCTCGTTCTGCATCAGGGATAGAGTCCTCTATAAGAAAGACTTCGACCATACCCAGACTACTTACCTACTGGTTGCGCCGACCTCGCTTCGAGACGATATTTTACATGCTTGTCACGACGAACCGTCATCCGGACAACTTGGCTACACACGCACCTTGGAAAAAATTCGCCGCTCATACTACTGGCCACGCCTCGGGAAGACAGTAAAGCAGTACGTTCCCACATGCCGCGACTTCCAACGCCGTACAAATCCACTTGTCCCATCAGCAGGACTACTACAGTCTATCGCCACGCCGAAAACACCATTCCATCAAATTGGTATTTACTTGCTCTGATTGTTTCCCAAGTCTTCGCCTAGAAACCGGTGAATTTTGGTTACCACCAATTATTTAACGTGGTACAGCAAAACAAAGGCGCCGCCAAAGATACCGAAGCCGAAATCGCCCAGTTTTTTGTCACCAGCATCGTACTTTGTCACGGAGCACCAGCTGTGATAATGATCGTGGGACAGCTTTCACCGCAGAGATGCTTCAAGAAGTGCTGAGACTAAGTGGTACAGAAGATCGGAAAACAACGGGTTATCACCCCCAAACAAATGGACTCACTGAACGGTTGAACAAGATCATTGCAGATATGCTGTCAATGTATACGGCCGTTGATCACAAGAACTGGGATGATATACTCCCTTACGTAACTTTCGCTTACAATACAGCAGTCCTGTAGAGCACAGGTTTCACTCCATTTCGTTTAGTTCATGGTCAAGAGGTCACTACAATGCTCGACGCAATGCTCCTTCTCAACAACCTGGGCACTTTCAACGCGGACGCTGCCTTGTTCGCTCAACGCACCGAGGAGGCCCGTCAACTCGCCCGACGCCGTATTCAGACTCGCCCAATCTGCCAACGCACGCCGCTACAACCTTACACACTGAGAGGTTACCATCCCACCAGGCGATGAAATTTGGGTGTGGACCCCCATCCGACAGCGTGGTCACTCTGAAAAGTTGCTGCGGCGCTACTTCGGCCCGTACGAAGTTCTATGCCGACTCATTGACGTTACATACGAAGTTCTCTCAGAGAGCACCTCAAGACGCTTCCGTCGCTTTCAACAAAGTGATGGGGTGCATGTGTCAAGGCTCACGCCATATTTTTCGCGTCAGCAATCTAACGTGGACTGAATTACGATGCAATGACTTTTCTTTTGTCACTTTTGTTTGTTTTAATATTATCTAGTGTCCTAACTCTTTTCTTTATTGAGTACTTCTATGACACCAGCCCATTTTTCGCCTTACGACGCAGTTGTTAGATTCCATGATAGTGTCTTTTATATCTCATTTCTTTTAACGCTCATCACCATCATTGAGACGATGCTTTTAGTGAAGAGAGATTTATGTCCCAGCTAATGAGTATGAGCCATAACTGTAGCGTGAAATCACTTGGAAGTAGAGAAAGAAGAGAACATTGCTTCCTGGTCTTGGAGCGAACAAGACGTCGATTCGTGGCTGTCTGTTATTTAGTTCGTGGCAATATTGAATTCGCGATGAATAAACTTTTAGTTGATAGCCTGCGCTGGTCCCTGTCTTTTTTCCGTCCGTGTTTTCTACCGCGTAGTACTCTTAAATCATGTATCACCAACTGGCCCAATCGTCTACTTTGATTCAAAGGACGGGTGAATATTGCCAGCCTAATTGCATGGCTCCACTCATATGGCTGCTGCTTGTACAACTGGGTACAATGTGGCTGTTATAATACGCTGGCACAGCCGATATTGATGCAAGGTTCTGAATTCCGGTGCAACATCCCTGAATTATGAGACTGGCATAGGTGTTACTGGCGCAACGATGTCAATTATGACCCAACATCATCGTTCTATTTGGCTGGCACAGCTATTATTGGCCGTACGTTGTCCACCTGGGCTATTCTTTGGCCAGGAAGTGCCATTCTGTCCCCAACAATGAACTAACATTCTGTGCACCCTGGGTGAACTCAATTTGTGATGCTCATGTGCTACTTCGTGCTTCCACTATTACGAGTTAGGACACTACTTTTTTAGAATTTCACATCCCCTGCTCATAGAATTCACCCAACTACAGCAGCTACCATATATTTATATTCCTGTGATTTTAAGGCACTTACAGTTTTGGTTTTAAAGGCTTCTCTACAGCCACCGCATGAACCGTAAAGCCATACTACTACATAAACGCAGTCTCTGCTCTCTTTGGTCAAACACACGCATTTACTTCAATTACTTCAGGTTTTCTCGATAATTGGGGTACCTCTCCCCGTTCATCTGTTACAATGGTGTTTTGCCCACGATGAGACAGCTACGTCTGAGAGCGTATGATGGAAGAGTAGCGTGGCACGCGACGCGAATGCTTATCTATTGTAGGGCCTAGCCCAAGAGCATTTCTGCTGTAAATATCACCGTCCTGTCACCAGTTGCCTATTGTTGACCAATGAAGCTGTTCAGGGGACCTTCTGGTTTGTATTGAATCATTCCTTTATATTTTTTGCATTCCAGCTGTGAAAAGTAGGACTTAGGTTTATTCTCAGTTTCAGATGCGCTTTTTCCCGGGGGTGGTTTTTTCAATTTCCGCCGAGCAATAGGGTGACTTGTACAACTCCTGTGACAAGTAGAAAATATCAAAACATGTGTAGAGCAGGTCCTCGCAAACTCGGCTTGCTTAGGAACAAACTGAAAAACGTGCCCCTCGATGCAAAGCTTCTCGCCTACAGACCCGCTTTTTTGCCTTAAGTTGAATACGCGAGCATAGTTTGGGATCGTCATTCAAAGAAGTTTTGCAAGGCTCGAGATAGTTCGGAGGCGTGTAGTACGCTTTAAATTTAACAAATATAAAAGGGCAGATTCACCGTCATCCATGATGCTTGCAAGTAAGATTGTGTTCTTAGAGCAACACCGGAATACATCAAGACCTATTTTTTTGCTTTTGCTTTATAGCAACAGACCTAATATGAATGCGCGTACGTATTTTCAGCCATTTTCGTCTCACACGCGAGAAACCGACATGCACAGAGTCTACCTTATTATCAAGAATGAAATAATATTTTCCTGTACTGTTTTTTTCTGCCACAAACTATTTCAAATTATAATTCGCTGCCTAAAATATTGTTTCTTCAGAGTCTGCAAGTGCTTTGGATATTGCGTTCCTTACTCACCCAGAAATACAGTAAACTACTACGTGTTCACGTGACCTTTAATTTTTTTATCTTTGCTTTTTAATTTGTATTTCGTCTTCTTTACATTTTTTGTCTAGTGTTACTTTACATAGGGCAAATACTGTATTTACACACGCGACTTATTTTACGAAGAGCCCTTGTTGTAGCTAGTTTCTCTCCACAATTTTTAAAGGTTATATGTTTTGCACTATATTATGGGAGTATTTAAAGTGTAAGTGAGAGGTATATGTATTTTGTGAACTAATATAAGCGTTACTCTCTTGCGAACTGTATTTTTTTTCTAGTTTGGTGGCGCTGTTTTTCTTGTTGTAGTTTAAGTAATATTTTTAGATATGCCGATAGACTTGCTTTCCTCCTCCAAGCTTCTGTGAGATTGTGCGCCCTATGGCTCCACTTGTGCTTGTAAACTTGCAAATGTATAATATTCCACGTGCATGGTTTCTTGTGACTGCAGTATATTGTAAATCAAAAATGAAAATGTGAGTACTAGATGTATTTCAGTGGTAGGATGAACAAATTTAAGTTTCGGCTGTCTGCATACAGTTTAGGTGTAAAAAGTCTCAACATGAATGCTGTTTCGCGAAAATAGAACCCTACAACAAAAGTAATTTACACGAAAGCCTTTTCAATGTTACTTGTACATAATCACATCACACGTCCTCAACAGCGCCCCACTGCGGCAGTGTAGTGGCTAACGTACTCGGCTGCTGACCCGCAGGGCACGGTATTGAGTTCCATCTGCAGCGACTACATTTTTGATGGAGGCGAAATTGTTGTAGACCCATGTGCTAAGTCTTAGTCGCCCGTTGGTTGAAAAAGAACGCCAGGTGGTTGAAATTTCTGGAGCCCTCTACTATGGCATCTCTCATAATCATATGAGGGTTTTGGAATGGTAAATCCCACATATTATAATAAAATCATCTTCACCACCATCCATCAAGTTGAAACATTTCCTACTAAGTAATTGGTAAAAGGTATTTCATCCTAATTACGACTTCGAGGTGATCCATCGACAAATGCTCAACTGAAATATTAGCGACAAAGCAATTCTTCTATGGTATGTCGACATAACTACGTTCACTGTATTTTAATTGCTAACTGCCAAACGCAATAAGTGTTGACTAAAAATCTGCTTAGCAGCATTTCAAACTAAAAACATCAGACACAATTTTATTCTTATCTGCCAAGCAAAAAAAAGCGCTGACTCTTATCTGCTCAGGAGCATTTCAAAGTAGGTGCGTCTGTGACATTTTTATTGTGAATTGCACCACGAAATTATAATTGATCAAACAATTCGTTTTATTTTGAGCTCATTGTTGCGCTAAATATTTCAAGGTAACCTTTTAAAAATTTCGCAAATGACTGTTAATTAGTAGCATTCTGACATATTCTTATTGATAATGTTTCAAAGTAATTGTGCCAATGACACTTTCGTCATGAACTGCTCAAAGGAAAATTGCTAATGCAGGATTGATTCAACTAAATGAGCGTTTTCGTAGTTTTAATAACACAACCGAAATTGCAGGAAACAACCCAGCAATCTTCTGACTATGATAATCATGATTTTCAAGAACAAGTGAATGTCTTCAACGCCCATAAGAAGATGCTAAATTATAAATATAAATTATAACTATAACAGCTAAATTATAACTATGAATCAGCTGTTATTGATAAAACTTACCCTGGCCACACAATAGACGTTACTATTGCCATTATTTGTTTATTTAGAGCGCAAAAAGTTAGGATGAAAATTTCATTTTTGTATTTCCCACTGACAACTCCACACATAACGTGGCGTATTTAAAAGTGTGTTTTTTCATGTTTGGAAGCGTTGGTATTTAACAAGGCTAAAACTTTTTCTGCTAAGTCCTTTGTTGGCCGAGACGACAGTGTTTTCATTTCTACCGAATAACAATTATGGAAGACCGAGCATGCGCCGTAAAAAAACTATGACGTGAAGGGGTTAGGCGCAGAGATTTCAAGGTGGTGTCGTGAGACCGATTTCTTTACGACCACTACTTTTTCGCTTTCTATTCAGCTTCTAGGGGGGATGCGTAGGCTTATCGTTATTTTGAAACAAGAGTTTAATAATTGAAAACGAATTGCTTTCTCTTCTATATCTCTCAAATAGGCATGTTAGCGACAGTTCGCGCGTGTCAGGAGCTCAGCAGTGAAATACTCTTCACCAATTATTCGCGTTAATCAGGCGAATGAATTGATACCCTCTTCGAAGGATCAGTGAAACCGAATGAGACATCGTAACAGTACAATACCAAATCGGAAGTTTTTCACAAAGCGGCTCCTGAACTTAAATCTTTGTCAAACTGCTTTGGCATATAATTCATGCAACGAAGGACTATGAAGTGAAATATTTCACAACTTGAATAAAATAACTACCTGCACACTTTTTCTTGAGAACGCTTCTGAAATGATAATTATTTTGATAAAAATTTCAACAAAGTGGCAGTGGCAATTACAAAAACTCGTACAGCGGGGTCCGGTGCATTGATTGCAAAATATATGAAGGTTTTATTACCCCACATTTTCTAGACTGTGATAAAGACGGTGCGAAT
>WOVY01007829.1:0-36735 GCA_013436015.1 Rhipicephalus annulatus | reverse complement strand
GACGGACAGGTGAAAGACGTGTAAAGCGGCTATGTGCCACAGGGTATGCGAGATGGCGGTACTTTGAGTGTTCTCTAGATGGACACACGGACGGACAGACAGACTGACAGGACAGACGAACAGGTAGACGGACGCGTAAACGGGTATGTGCCACAGGGTATGCGAGATGGCGGTACTTTGAGTGTTCTCTAGATGGACGCACGGAAGGACGCACGGACAAACACACTGACAAACAGACAGACAGACTGGCAGACAGACGGAGAGGTAGACGGACGTGTAAAGTGGCTATGCGCCACAAGGTATGCGAGATGGCAGTACTTTGAATGTTCTCTATATGGACGCATGGATGGACGCACGGACGGACAGACAACAGACTGGCAGACAGACGGACAGGTAGACGGACGTGTAAAGTGGCTATGTGCCACACGGTATGCGAGATGGCGGTACTTTGAGTGTTCTCTAGATGGACGCACGGATGGACGCATGGACGAACAGACAGACAGACTTGCAGACAGAAGGACAGGTAGACGGACGTGTAAAGCAGCTATGTGCCACAGGGTATGCGAGATGGCGGTACTTTGAGTGTTCTCAAGATGGACGCACGTATGGACGCATGAACGGACAGACAGACAGACTGGCAGAAAGACGGACAGGTGAAAGACGTGTAAAGCAGCTATGTGCCACAGGGTATGCGAGATGGCGGTACTTTGAGTGTTCTCTAGATGGACGCATGGACGGACAGACAGACAGATGGACAGACAGACGAACAGGTAGATGGACGCGTAAAGCGGGTATGTGCCACAGAGTATGCGAGATGGCGGTACTTTGAGTGTTCTCTAGATGGACGCATGGAAGGACGCACAGACAAACGCACGGACGGACAGACAGACAGACTGGCAGACAGACGGACAGGTAGACGGACTTGTAAAACGGCTATGTGCCACAGGGTTTGCGAGATGGCAGTACTTTGAGTGTTCTCTAGATGAAGGCACGGATGGACGCACGAACAAATGCTCTGACGGACAGACAGACAGACTGGCAGACAGACGGACAGGTAGGCAGACGTGTAAAGCGCCTATGTGCCACAGGGTGTGCGAGATGGCAGTACTTTGAGTGTTCTCTAGATGGACGCACGGACGGACAGACAGACAGACCGGCAGACAGACGGACAGGTAGACGGACGTGTAAAGCGCCTATGTACCACAGGGTATGCGAGATGGCGGTACTTTGAGTGTTCTCTACATGGACGCATGGACGGACGCACGGATGGACAGACACACAGAAGGGCAGACAGACGGACAGGTAGACGGACGTGTAAAGCGGCTATGTGCCACAGGGTATTTGAGATGGCGGTACTTTGAGTGTTCTCTATATGGATGCACGGACGGACGCACAGACGGACAGACAGACAGACAGACTGGCAGACAGACGAACAGGTAGACGGACGTGTAGAGCGGCTATGTGCCGCAGGGTATGTGAGTTGGCGGTACATTGAGTGTTCTCTAGATGGACGCACGGACGGACGCATGGACGAACACACGGACGGACGGACAGACAGACAGACTGGTAGACAGACGGACAGGTAGACGGACGTGTAAAGCGGCTATGTGCCACAGGGTATTCGAGATGGCGGTACTTTGAGTTTTCTCTAGATGAACGCATGGACGGACGCACGAAAAAAACGCACTGACGGACAGGCAGACAGACTGGCAGACAGACGGACAGGAAGGCGGACGTGTAAAGTGGCTATGTGCCACAGGGTGTGCGAGATGGCAGTACTTTGAGTGTTCTCTAGATGGACGCACGGACGGACGCATGGACGGACAGACAGACAGACTGGCAGACAGACGGACAGGTAGACGGACGTGTAAAGCGCCTATGTGGCACATGGTATGCGAGATGGCGGTACTTTGAGTGTTCTCTAGATGGACGCATGGACGGACGCACGGATGGACAGACAGACAGACTGGCAGACAGACGGACAGGTAGACGGACGTGTAAAGCGGCTATGTGCCACAGGGTATTCGAGATGGCGGTACTTTGAGTGTTCTCTAGATTGACGAACGAATGGACGCATGGACGGAGAGACAGACTGGCAGACAGACGGACATGTAGACGGACGTGTAAAGCGGCTATGTGCTACAGGGTATGCGAGATGGTGGTACTTTGAGTGTTCTCTAGATGAACGCATGGACGGACGCGTGGACTGACAGACAGACAGACTGACAGGTAGACGGACAGGTAGACGGACGTGTAGAGCGGCTATCTGCCACAGGGTATGCGAGATGGCGGTACTTTGAGTGTTCTCTAGATGGGCGCATGAATGTACGCCGAACGGACAGACAGACAGACTGACAGACAGACGGACAGGTAGACGGACGTTTAGAGCGGCTATCTGCCACAGGGTATGCGAGATGGCGGTACTTTGAGTGTTCTCTAGATGTACGCACGGATGGACGCACAAACCGACTGACAGAAATACTGGCAGAGAGACGGACAGGTGAAAGACGTGTAAGGCGGCTATGTTCCACAGGGTATGCGAGATGGCGGTACTTTGAGTGTTCTCTAGATGGACGCACGGACGGACAGACAGACTGACAGACAGACGAACAGGTAGACGGACGCGTAAACGGGTATGTGCCACAGGGTATGCGAGATGGCGGTACTTTGAGTGTTCTCTAGATGGACGCACGGAAGGACGCACGGACAAACACACTGACAGACAGACAGACAGACTGGCAGACAGACGGAGAGGTAGACGGACGTGTAAAGTGGCTATGCGCCACAAGGTATGCGAGATGGCAGTATTTTGAATGTTCTCTATATGGACGCATGGATGGACGCACGGACGGACAGACAGACAGACTGGCAGACAGACGGACAGGTAGACGGACGTGTAAAGTGGCTATGTGCCACACGGTATGCGAGATGGCGGTACTTTGAGTGTTCTCTAGATGGACGCACGGATGGACGCATGGAAGAACAGACAGACAGACTTGCAGACAGAAGGACAGGTAGACGGACGTGTAAAGCAGCCATGTGCCACAGGGTATGCGAGATGGCGGTACTTTGAGTGTTCTCAAGATGGACGCATGGACAGACGCACGGACGGACGCACGGGTGGACAGACAGACAGACTGGCAGACAGACGGACAGGTAGATGGACGTGTGAAGCGGCTATGTGCCACAGGGTATTCGAGATGGCGGGTACTTTGAGTGTTCTCTAGATGAACGCACGGACGGACGCGTGGACTGACAGACAGACAGACTGACAGGTAGACGGACAGGTAGACGGACGTGTAGAGCGGGTATGTGCCACAGGGTATGCGGGATGGCGGTACTTTGAGTGTTCTCTAGATGGACGCACGGAAGGACGCAAGGACAAACGCACTGACGGACAGACAGACAGACTGGCTGACAGACGGACAGGTAGACGGACGTGTAAAGCGGCTATGCGCCGCAAGGTATGCGAGATGGCAGTACTTTGAGTATTCTCTAGATGGACGCACGGATGGACGCACGGACGGACAGACAGACAGACTGGCAGGACGGACAGGTAGACGGACGTGTAAAGTGGCTATGTGCCACAGGGTATGCGAGATGGCGGTACTTTGAGTGTTCACTAGATGGACGCACGGATGGGCGCATGGACGAACAGACAGACAGCCTGGCAGACAGACGGACAGGTAGACGGACGCCTAAAGCGGGTATGTGCCACAGGGTATACGACACTCGAGATGACGGTACTAAGAGTGTTCTCTAGATTGACGAACGAACGGACGCACGGACGGACAGAAAGACAGACTGGCAGACAGACGGACAGGTAGACGGACGTGTAAAGCGCCTATATGCCACATGGTATGCGAGATGGCGATACTTTGAGTGTTCTCTATATGGACGCACGGACGGACGCCTGGACAAAGAGACAGACAGACTGGCAGACAGACGGACAGATAGACAGACGCGTAAAGCGGGTATGTGCCACAGGGTATACGACGCGTGAAGTGGCGGTACTCAGAGTGTTCTCTAGATTGACGCACGAACGGACGCATGGATGGAGAGACAGACTGGCAGACAGACGGCCAGGTCGACGGACGCGTAAAGCGGCTCTGTGCCAAAAGGTATGAGAGATGGCGTTATTTTGAGTGTTCTCAAGATGCACGCACGGACGGACGCATGGACAAACGCACTGACGGACAGACAGACACACTGGCAGACAGACGGACAGGTAGACGGACGTGTAAAGCGGCTATGTGCCACAGGGTGTGCGAGATGGCGGTACTTTGAGTGTTCTCTAGAAGGACACTCGGACGGACGCACGGACAGAGATACAGACAGACTGGCAGACAGACGGACAGGTAGACGGACGTGTAAAGCGCCTATGTGCCACAGGGTATGCGAGATGGCAGTACTTTGAGTGTTCTTTGGATGGACGCATGGGCGGACGCACGGATGGACAGACAGACAGACTGGCAGACAGACGGACAGGTAGACGATCGTGTAAAGCGGCTATGTGCCACAGGGTGTGCGAGACGGCGGTACTTTGAGTGTTCTCTAGATTGACGCACGGACGGACGCGCGAACGGACAGACAGACAGACTGGCAGACAGACGGACAGGTAGACGGACGAGTAAAGCGGTTATGTCTCGCAGGGTATGCGAGATGGCGGTACTTTGAGTGTTTTATAGACTGACGCCTGACGGACGCATAGACGGAAGCACGGACGGACAGACAGACAGACTGGCAGACACACGGACAGGTAGACGGACTTGTAAAACGGCTATGCGTCACAGGGTATGCGAGATGGCAGTACTTTGAGTGTTCTCTAGATGGACGCACGGATGGACGCAAGGACGGACAGACAGACAGACTGGCAGACAGACGGACAGGTAGGCGGACGTGTAAAGCGGCTATGTGCCACAGGGTGTGCGAGATGGCGGTACTTTGAGTGTTCTCTAGATGGACGCAAGGACGGACGCACGGACGGACAGAAAGACTAACTGGCAGAGAGATGGACAGGTAGACGGACGTGTAAAGCGCCTATGTGCCACAGGGTATGCGGGATGGCGGTACTTTGAGTGTTCTCTAAATGGACGCATGGACGGACGCTCGGATGGACAGACAGACAGACTGGCAGTCAGACCAACAGGTAGACGGACGTGTAAAGCGGCTATGTGCCACAGGGTATTCGAGATGGCGGTACTTTGAGTGTTCTCTAGATTGACGAACGAATGGACGCATGGACGGAAAGACAGACTGGCAGACAGACGGACATGTAGACGGACGTCTAAAGCGGCTATGTGCTACAGGGTATGCGAGATGGTGGTACTTTGAGTGTTCTCTAGATGAACGCATGGACGGACGCGTGGACTGACAGACAGACAGACTGACAGGTAGACGGACAGGTAGACGGACGTGTAGAGCGGCTATCTGCCACAGGGTATGCGAGATGGCGGTACTTTGAGTGTTCTCTAGATGGGCGCATGAATGTACGCACGAACGGACAGACAGACAGACTGACAGACAGACGGACACGTAGACGGACGTTTAGAGCGGCTATCTGCCACAGGGTATGCGAGATGGCGGTACTTTGAGTGTTCTCTAGATGTACGCACGGATGGACGCACAAACCGACTGACAGAAATACTGGCAGAGAGACGGACAGGTGAAAGACGTGTAAGGCGGCTATGTTCCACAGGGTATGCGAGATGGCGGTACTTTGAGTGTTCTCTAGATGGACGCACGGACGGACAGACAGACTGACAGACAGACGAACAGGTAGACGGACGCGTAACGGGTATGTGCCACAGGGTATGCGAGATGGCGGTACTTTGAGTGTTCTCTAGATGGACGCACGGAAGGACGCACGGACAAACACACTGACAGACAGACAGACAGACTGGCAGACAGACGGAGAGGTAGAACGGACGTGTAAAGTGGCTATGCGCCACAAGGTATGCGAGATGGCAGTATTTTGAATGTTCTCTATATGGACGCATGGATGGACGCACGGACGGACAGACAGACAGACTGGCAGACAGACGGACAGGTAGACGGACGTGTAAAGTGGCTATGTGCCACACGGTATGCGAGATGGCGGTACTTTAAGTGTTCTCTAGATGGACGCACGGATGGACGCATGGAAGAACAGACAGACAGACTTGCAGACAGAAGGACAGGTAGACGGACGTGTAAAGCAGCTATGTGCCACAGGGTATGCGAGATGGCGGTACTTTGAGTGTTCTCAAGATGGACGCATGGACAGACGCACGGACGGACGCACGGGTGGACAGACAGACAGACTGGCAGACAGACGGACAGGTAGATGGACGTGTGAAGCGGCTATGTGCCACAGGGTATTCGAGATGGCGGTACTTTGAGTGTTCTCTAGATGGACGCACGGAAGGACGCAAGGACAAACGCACTGACGGACAGACAGACAGACTGGCTGACAGACGGACAGGTAGACGGACGTGTAAAGCGGCTATGCGCCGCAAGGTATGCGAGATGGCAGTACTTTGAGTATTCTCTAGATGGACGCACGGATGGACGCACGGACGGACAGACAGACAGACTGGCAGGACGGACAGGTAGACGGACGTGTAAAGTGGCTATGTGCCACAGGGTATGCGAGATGGCGGTACTTTGAGTGTTCACTAGATGGACGCACGGATGGGCGCATGGACGAACAGACAGACAGCCTGGCAGACAGACGGACAGGTAGACGGACGCCTAAAGCGGGTATGTGCCACAGGGTATACGACACTCGAGATGACGGTACTAAGAGTGTTCTCTAGATTGACGAACGAACGGACGCACAGACGGACAGAAAGACAGACTGGCAGACAGACGGACAGGTAGACGGACGTGTAAAGCGCCTATATGCCACATGGTATGCGAGATGGCGATACTTTGAGTGTTCTCTATATGGACGCACGGACGGACGCCTGGACAAAGAGACAGACAGACTGGCAGACAGACGGACAGATAGACAGACGCGTAAAGCGGGTATGTGCCACAGGGTATACGACGCGTGAAGTGGCGGTACTCAGAGTGTTCTCTAGATTGACGCACGAACGGACGCATGGATGGAGAGACAGACTGGCAGACAGACGGCCAGGTCGACGGACGCGTAAAGCGGCTCTGTGCCAAAAGGTATGAGAGATGGCGTTATTTTGAGTGTTCTCAAGATGCACGCACGGACGGACGCATGGACAAACGCACTGACGGACAGACAGACACACTGGCAGACAGACGGACAGGTAGACGGACGTGTAAAGCGGCTATGTGCCACAGGGTGTGCGAGATGGCGGTACTTTGAGTGTTCTCTAGAAGGACACTCGGACGGACGCACGGACAGAGATACAGACAGACTGGCAGACAGACGGACAGGTAGACGGACGTGTAAAGCGCCTATGTGCCACAGGGTATGCGAGATGGCAGTACTTTGAGTGTTCTTTGGATGGACGCATGGGCGGACGCACGGATGGACAGACAGACAGACTGGCAGACAGACGGACAGGTAGACGATCGTGTAAAGCGGCTATGTGCCACAGGGTGTGCGAGACGGCGGTACTTTGAGTGTTCTCTAGATTGACGCACGGACGGACGCGCGAACGGACAGACAGACAGACTGGCAGACAGACGGACAGGTAGACGGACGAGTAAAGCGGTTATGTGTCGCAGGGTATGCGAGATGGCGGTACTTTGAGTGTTTTATAGACTGACGCCTGACGGACGCATAGACGGAAGCACGGACGGACAGACAGACAGACTGGCAGACACACGGACAGGTAGACGGACTTGTAAAACGGCTATGCGTCACAGGGTATGCGAGATGGCAGTACTTTGAGTGTTCTCTAGATGGACGCACGGAGGGACGCAAGGACGGACAGACAGACAGACTGGCAGACAGACGGACAGGTAGGCGGACGTGTAAAGCGGCTATGTGCCACAGGGTGTGCGAGATGGCGGTACTTTGAGTGTTCTCTAGATGGACGCAAGGACGGACGCACGGACGGACAGAAAGACTAACTGGCAGAGAGATGGACAGGTAGACGGACGTGTAAAGCGCCTATGTGCCACAGTGTATGCGGGATGGCGGTACTTTGAGTGTTCTCTAGATGGACGCATGGACGGACGCTCGGATGGACAGACAGACAGACTGGCAGTCAGACCAACAGGTAGACGGACGTGTAAAGCGGCTATGTGCCACAGGGTATTCGAGATGGCGGTACTTTGAGTGTTCTCTAGATTGACGAACGAATGGACGCATGGACGGAAAGACAGACTGGCAGACAGACGGACATGTAGACGGACGTCTAAAGCGGCTATGTACCACAGGGTATGCGAGATGGTGGTACTTTGAGTGTTCTATAAATGAACGCACGGACAGACGCGTGGACTGACAGACAGACAGACTGACAGGTAGACGGACAGGTAGACGGACGTGTAGAGCGGCTATCTGCCACAGGGTATGCGAGATGGCGGTACTTTGAGTGTTCTCTAGATGGACGCACGGAAGGACGCACGGACAAACACACTGACAGACAGACAGACAGACTGGCAGACAGACGGAGAGGTAGACGGACGTGTAAAGTGGCTATGCGCCACAAGGTATGCGAGATGGCAGTACTTTGAGTATTCTCTAGATGGACGCACGGATGGACGCACGGACGGACAGACAGACAGACTGGCAGGACGGACAGGTAGACGGCCGTGTAAAGTGGCTATGTGCCACAGGGTATGCGAGATGGCGGTACTTTGAGTGTTCACTAGATGGACGCACGGATGGGCGCATGGACGAACAGACAGACAGCCTGGCAGACAGACGGACAGGTAGACGGACGCCTAAAGCGGGTATGTGCCACAGGGTATACGAGACTCGAGATGACGGTACTAAGAGTGTTCTCTAGATTGACGAACGAACGGACGCACGGACGGACAGAAAGACAGACTGGCAGACAGACGGACAGGTAGACGGACGTGTAAAGCGCCTATATGCCACATGGTATGCGAGATGGCGATACTTTGAGTGTTCTCTATATGGACGCACGACGGACGCCTGGACAAAGAGACAGACAGACTGGCAGACAGACGGACAGATAGACAGACGCGTAAAGCGGGTATGTGCCACAGGGTATACGACGCGTGAAGTGGCGGTACTCAGAGTGTTCTCTAGATTGACGCACGAACGGACGCATGGATGGAGAGACAGACTGGCAGACAGACGGCCAGGTCGACGGACGCGTAAAGCGGCTCTGTGCCAAAAGGTATGAGAGATGGCGTTATTTTGAGTGTTCTCAAGATGCACGCACGGACGGACGCATGGACAAACGCACTGACGGACAGACAGACACACTGGCAGACAGACGGACAGGTAGACGGACGTGTAAAGCGGCTATGTGCCACAGGGTGTGCGAGATGGCGGTACTTTGAGTGTTCTCTAGAAGGACACTCGGACGGACGCAGGGACAGAGATACAGACAGACTGGCAGACATACGGACAGGTAGACGGACGTGTAAAGCGCCTATGTGCCACAGGGTATGCGAGATGGCAGTACTTTGAGTGTTCTTTGGATGGACGCATGGGCGGACGCACGGATGGACAGACAGACAGACTGGCAGACAGACGGACAGGTAGACGATCGTGTAAAGCGGCTATGTGCCACAGGGTGTGCGAGACGGCGGTACTTTGAGTGTTCTCTAGATTGACGCACGGACGGACGCGCGAACGGACAGACAGACAGACTGGCAGACAGACGGACAGGTAGACGGACGAGTAAAGCGGTTATGTGTCGCAGGGTATGCGAGATGGCGGTACTTTGAGTGTTTTATAGACTGACGCCTGACGGACGCATAGACGGAAGCACGGACGGACAGACAGACAGACTGGCAGACACACGGACAGGTAGACGGACTTGTAAAACGGCTATGCGTCACAGGGTATGCGAGATGGCAGTACTTTGAGTGTTCTCTAGATGGACGCACGGATGGACGCAAGGACGGACAGACAGACAGACTGGCAGACAGACGGACAGGTAGGCGGACGTGTAAAGCGGCTATGTGCCACAGGGTGTGCGAGATGGCGGTACTTTGAGTGTTCTCTAGATGGACGCAAGGACGGACGCACGGACGGACAGAAAGACTGACTGGCAGAGAGATGGACAGGTAGACGGACGTGTAAAGCGCCTATGTGCCACAGGGTATGCGGGATGGCGGTACTTTGAGTGTTCTCTAGATGGACGCATGGACCGACGCTCGGATGGACAGACAGACAGACTGGCAGTCAGACCAACAGGTAGACGGACGTGTAAAGCGGCTATGTGCCACAGGGTATTCGAGATGGCGGTACTTTGAGTGTTCTCTAGATTGACGAACGAATGGACGCATGGACAGAAAGACAGACTGGCAGACAGACGGACATGTAGACGGACGTCTAAAGCGGCTATGTGCCACAGGGTATGCGAGATGGTGGTACTTTGAGTGTTCTATAAATGAACGCACGGACAGACGCGTGGACTGACAGACAGACAGACTGACAGGTAGACGGACAGGTAGACGGACGTGTAGAGCGGCTATCTGCCACAGGGTATGCGAGATGGCGGTACTTTGAGTGTTCTCTAGATGGACGCACGGAAGGACGCACGGACAAACACACTGACAGACAGACAGACAGACTGGCAGACAGACGGAGAGGTAGACGGACGTGTAAAGTGGCTATGCGCCACAAGGTATGCGAGATGGCAGTACTTTGAATGTTCTCTATATGGACGCATGGATGGACGCACGGACGGACAGACAGACAGACTGGCAGACAGACGGACAGGTAGACGGACGTGTAAAGTGGCTATGTGCCACACGGTATGCGAGATGGCGGTACTTTGAGTGTTTTCTAGATGGACGCACGGATGGACGCATGGACGAACAGACAGACAGACTTGCAGACAGAAGGACAGGTAGACGGACGTGTAAAGCAGCTATGTGCCACAGGGTATGCGAGATGGCGGTACTTTCAGTGTTCTCAAGATGGACGCATGGACAGACGCACGGACGGACGCACGGGTGGACAGACAGACAGACTGGCCGACAGACGGACAGGTAGATGGACGTGTGAAGCGGCTATGTGCCACAGGGTATTCGAGATGGCTGTACTTTGAGTGTTCTCTAGATGAACGCACGGACGGACGCGTGGACTGACAGACAGACAGACTGACAGGTAGACGGACAGGTAGACGGACGTGTAGAGCGGGTATGTGCCACAGGGTATGCGAGATGGCGGTACTTTGAGTGTTCTCTAAATGGACGCACGGAAGGACGCATGGACAAACGCACTGACGGACAGACAGACAGACTGGCTGACAGACGGACAGGTAGACGGACGTGTAAAGCGGCTATGCGCCGCAAGGTATGCGAGATGGCAGTACTTTGAGTATTCTCTAGATGGACGCACGGATGGACGCACGGACGGACAGACAGACAGACTGGCAGACAGACGGACAGGTAGACGGACGTGTAAAGCGGCTATGTGCCACAGGGTATTCGAGATGGCGGTACTTTGAGTGTTCTCTAGATTGACGAACGAATGGACGCATGGACGGAGAGACAGACTGGCAGACAGACGGACATGTAGACGGACGTGTAAAGCGGCTATGTGCTACAGGGTATGCGAGATGGTGGTACTTTGAGTGTTCTCTAGATGAACGCACGGACGGACGCGTGGACTGACAGACAGACAGACTGACAGGTTGACGGACAGGTAGACGGACGTGTAGAGCGGCTATCTGCCACAGGGTATGCGAGATGGCGGTGCTTTGAGTGTTCTGTAGATGGGCGCATGGATGTACGCACGAACGGACAGACAGACAGACTGACAGACAGACGGACAGGTAGACGGACGTGTAGAGCGGCTATCTGCCACAGGGTATGCGAGATGGCGGTACTTTGAGTGTTCTCTAGATGTACGCACGGATGGACGCACAAACCGACTGACAGAAATACTGGCAGAGAGACGGACAGGTGAAAGACGTGTAAGGCGGCTATGTTCCACAGGGTATGCGAGATGGCGGTACTTTGAGTGTTCTCTAGATGGACGCACGGACGGACAGACAGACTGACAGACAGACGAACAGGTAGACGGACGCGTAAACGGGTATGTGCCACAGGGTATGCGAGATGGCGGTACTTTGAGTGTTCTCTAGATGGACGCACGGAAGGACGCACGGACAAACACACTGACAGACAGACAGACAGACTGGCAGACAGACGGAGAGGTAGACGGACGTGTAAAGTGGCTATGCGCCACAAGGTATGCGAGATGGCAGTATTTTGAATGTTCTCTATATGGACGCATGGATGGACGCACGGACGGACAGACAGACAGACTGGCAGACAGACGGACAGGTAGACGGACGTGTAAAGTGGCTATGTGCCACACGGTATGCGAGATGGCGGTACTTTGAGTGTTCTCTAGATGGACGCACGGATGGACGCATGGAAGAACAGACAGACAGACTTGCAGACAGAAGGACAGGTAGACGGACGTGTAAAGCAGCTATGTGCCACAGGGTATGCGAGATGGCGGTACTTTGAGTGTTCTCAAGATGGACGCATGGACAGACGCACGGACGGACGCACGGGTGGACAGACAGACAGACTGGCAGACAGACGGACAGGTAGATGGACGTGTGAAGCGGCTATGTGCCACAGGGTATTCGAGATGGCGGTACTTTGAGTGTTCTCTAGATGAACGCACGGGCGGACGCGTGGACTGACAGACAGACAGACTGACAGGTAGACGGACAGGTAGACGGACGTGTAGAGCGGGTATGTGCCACAGGGTATGCGAGATGGCGGTACTTTGAGTGTTCTCTAGATGGACGCACGGAAGGACGCAAGGACAAACGCACTGACGGACAGACAGACAGACTGGCTGACAGACGGACAGGTAGACGGACGTGTAAAGCGGCTATGCGCCGCAAGGTATGCGAGATGGCAGTACTTTGAGTATTCTCTAGATGGACGCACGGATGGACGCACGGACGGACAGACAGACAGACTGGCAGGACGGACAGGTAGACGGACGTGTAAAGTGGCTATGTGCCACAGGGTATGCGAGATGGCGGTACTTTGAGTGTTCACTAGATGGACGCACGGATGGGCGCATGGACGAACAGACAGACAGCCTGGCAGACAGACGGACAGGTAGACGGACGCCTAAAGCGGGTATGTGCCACAGGGTATACGACACTCGAGATGACGGTACTAAGAGTGTTCTCTAGATTGACGAACGAACGGACGCACGGACGGACAGAAAGACAGACTGGCAGACAGACGGACAGGTAGACGGACGTGTAAAGCGCCTATATGCCACATGGTATGCGAGATGGCGATACTTTGAGTGTTCTCTATATGGACGCACGGACGGACGCCTGGACAAAGAGACAGACTGGCAGACAGACGGACAGATAGACAGACGCGTAAAGCGGGTATGTGCCACAGGGTATACGACGCGTGAAGTGGCGGTACTCAGAGTGTTCTCTAGATTGACGCACGAACGGACGCATGGATGGAGAGACAGACTGGCAGACAGACGGCCAGGTCGACGGACGCGTAAAGCGGCTCTGTGCCAAAAGGTATGAGAGATGGCGTTATTTTGAGTGTTCTCAAGATGCACGCACGGACGGACGCATGGACAAACGCACTGACGGACAGACAGACACACTGGCAGACAGACGGACAGGTAGACGGACGTGTAAAGCGGCTATGTGCCACAGGGTGTGCGAGATGGCGGTACTTTGAGTGTTCTCTAGAAGGACACTCGGACGGACGCACGGACAGAGATACAGACAGACTGGCAGACAGACGGACAGGTAGACGGACGTGTAAAGCGCCTATGTGCCACAGGGTATGCGAGATGGCAGTACTTTGAGTGTTCTTTGGATGGACGCATGGGCGGACGCACGGATGGACAGACAGACAGACTGGCAGACAGACGGACAGGTAGACGATCGTGTAAAGCGGCTATGTGCCACAGGGTGTGCGAGACGGCGGTACTTTGAGTGTTCTCTAGATTGACGCACGGACGGACGCGCGAACGGACAGACAGACAGACTGGCAGACAGACGGACAGGTAGACGGACGAGTAAAGCGGTTATGTGTCGCAGGGTATGCGAGATGGCGGTACTTTGAGTGTTTTATAGACTGACGCCTGACGGACGCATAGACGGAAGCACGGACGGACAGACAGACAGACTGGCAGACACACGGACAGGTAGACGGACTTGTAAAACGGCTATGCGCCACAGGGTATGCGAGATGGCAGTACTTTGAGTGTTCTCTAGATGGACGCACGGATGGACGCAAGGACGGACAGACAGACAGACTGGCAGACAGACGGACAGGTAGGCGGACGTGTAAAGCGGCTATGTGCCACAGGGTGTGCGAGATGGCGGTACTTTGAGTGTTCTCTAGATGGACGCAAGGACGGACGCACGGACGGACAGAAAGACTGACTGGCAGAGAGATGGACAGGTAGACGGACGTGTAAAGCGCCTATGTGCCACAGGGTATGCGGGATGGCGGTACTTTGAGTGTTCTCTAGATGGACGCATGGACGGACGCTCGGATGGACAGACAGACAGACTGGCAGTCAGACCAACAGGTAGACGGACGTGTAAAGCGGCTATGTGCCACAGGGTATTCGAGATGGCGGTACTTTGAGTGTTCTCTAGATTGACGAACGAATGGACGCATGGACGGAAAGACAGACTGGCAGACAGACGGACATGTAGACGGACGTCTAAAGCGGCTATGTGCCACAGGGTATGCGAGATGGTGGTACTTTGAGTGTTCTCTAAATGAACGCACGGACAGACGCGTGGACTGACAGACAGACAGACTGACAGGTAGACGGACAGGTAGACGGACGTGTAGAGCGGCTATCTGCCACAGGGTATGCGAGATGGCGGTACTTTGAGTGTTCTCTAGATGGACGCACGGAAGGACGCACGGACAAACACACTGACAGACAGACAGACAGACAGACTGGCAGACAGACGGAGAGGTAGACGGACGTGTAAAGTGGCTATGCGCCACAAGGTATGCGAGATGGCAGTACTTTGAATGTTCTCTATATGGACGCATGGATGGACGCACGACGGACAGACAGACAGACTGGCAGACAGACGGACAGGTAGACGGACGTGTAAAGTGGCTATGTGCCACACGGTATGCGAGATGGCGGTACTTTGAGTGTTTTCTAGATGGACGCACGGATGGACGCATGGACGAACAGACAGACAGACTTGCAGACAGAAGGACAGGTAGACGGACGTGTAAAGCAGCTATGTGCCACAGGGTATGCGAGATGGCGGTACTTTCAGTGTTCTCAAGTTGGACGCATGGACAGACGCACGGACGGACGCACGGGTGGACAGACAGACAGACTGGCCGACAGACGGACAGGTAGATGGACGTGTGAAGCGGCTATGTGCCACAGGGTATTCGAGATGGCTGTACTTTGAGTGTTCTCTAGATGAACGCACGGACGGACGCGTGGACTGACAGACAGACAGACTGACAGGTAGACGGACACGTAGACGGACGTGTAGAGCGGGTATGTGCCACAGGGTATGCGAGATGGCGGTACTTTGAGTGTTCTCTAGATGGACGCACGGAAGGACGCATGGACAAACGCACTGACGGACAGACAGACAGACTGGCTGACAGACGGACAGGTAGACGGACGTGTAAAGCGGCTATGCGCCGCAAGGTATGCGAGATGGCAGTACTTTGAGTATTCTCTAGATGGACGCACGGATGGACGCACGGATGGACAGACAGACAGACTGGCAGGACGGACAGGTAGACGGACGTGTAAAGTGGCTATGTGCCACAGGGTATGCGAGATGGCGGTACTTTGAGTGTTCTCTAGATGGACGCACGGATGGGCGCATGGACGAACAGACAGACAGCCTGGCAGACGGAAGGACAGGTAGACGGACGTGTAAAGCGGCTATGTGCCACAGGGTATGCGAGATGGTGGTACTTTGAGTGTTCTCTAGATGAACGCACGGACGGACGCGTGGACTGACAGACAGACAGACAGTCAGAAAGACGGACAGGTTAAAGACGTGTAAAGCGGCTATGTGCCACAGGGTATGCGAGATGGCGCTACTTTGAGTGTTCTCTAGATGGACGCACGGACGGACGCATGGACGGACAGACAGACAGACTGGCAGACAGACGGACAGGTAGACGGACGCCTAAAGCGGGTATGTGCCACAGGGTGTACGACGCTCGAGATGACGGTACTCAGAGTGTTCTCTAGATTGACGAACGAACGGACGCACGGACGGACAGAAAGACAGACTGGCAGACAGACGGACAGGTAGACGGACGTGTAAAGCGCCGATGTGCCACATGGTATGCGAGATGGCAATACTTTGAGTGTTCTCTATATGGACGCACGGACGGACGCCTGGACAAAGAGACAGACAGACTGGCAGACAGACGGACAGATAGACGCGTAAAGCGGGTATGTGCCACAGGGTATACGACGCGTGAAGTGGCGGTACTCAGAGTGTTCTCTAGATTGACGCACGAACGGACGCATGGATGGAGAGACAGACTGGCAGACAGACGGCCAGGTAGACGGACGCGTAAAGCGGCTCTGTGCCAAAAGGTATGAGAGATGGCGTTATTTTGAGTGTTCTCAAGATGCACGCACGGACGGACCCATGGACAAACGCCCTGACGGACAGACAGACACACTGGCAGACAGACGGACAGGTAGACGGACGTGTAAAGCGGCTATGTGCCACAGGGTGTGCGAGATGGCGGTACTTTGAGTGTTCTCTAGATGGACACTCGGACGGACGCACGGACAGAGATACAGACAGACTGGCAGACAGACGGACAGGTAGACGGACGTGTAAAGCGCCTATGTGCCACAGGGTATGCGAGATGGCAGTACTTTGAGTGTTCTTTGGATGGACGCATGGGCGGACGCACGGATGGACAGACAGACAGACTGGCAGACAGACGGACAGGTAGACGGACGTGTAAAGCGGCTATGTGCCACAGGGTGTGCGAGACGGCGGTACTTTGAGTGTTCTCTAGATTGACGCACGGACGGACGCACGAACGGACAGACAGACAGACTGGCAGACAGACGGACAGGTAGACGGACGAGTAAAGCGGCTATGTGTCGCAGGGTATGCGAGATGGCGGTACTTTGAGTGTTTTATAGACTGACGCACAGACGGACGCATAGACGGAAGCACGGACGGACAGACAGACAGACTGGCAGACACGCGGACAGGTAGACGGACTTGTAAAACGGCTATGCGCCACAGGGTATGCGAGATGGCAGTACTTTGAGTGTTCTCTAGATGGACGCACGGATGGTCGCAAGGACGGACAGACAGACAGACTGGCAGACAGACGGACAGGTAGGCGGACGTGTAAAGCGGCTATGTGCCACAGGGTGTGCGAGACGGCGGTACTTTGAGTGTTCTCTAGATTGACGCACGGACGGACGCGCGAACGGACAGACAGACAGACTGGCAGACAGACGGACAGGTAGACGGACGAGTAAAGCGGTTTTGTGTCGCAGGGTATGCGAGATGGCGGTACTTTGAGTGTTTTATAGACTGACGCACAGACGAACGCATAGACGGAAGCACGGACGGACAGACAGACAGACTGGCAGACACACGGACAGGTAGACGGACTTGTAAAACGGCTATGCGCCACAGGGTATGCGAGATGGCAGTACTTTGAGTGTTCTCTAGATGGACGCACGGATGGACGCAAGGACGGACAGACAGACAGACTGGCAGACAGACGGACAGGTAGGCGGACGTGTAAAGCGGCTATGTGCCACAGGGTGTGCGAGATGGCGGTACTTTGAGTGTTCTCTAGATGGACGCAAGGACGGACGCATGGACGGACAGAAAGACTGACTGGCAGAGAGATGGACAGGTAGACGGACGTGTAAAGCGCCTATGTGCCACAGGGTATGCGGGATGGCGGTATTTTGAGTGTTCTCTAAATGGACGCATGGACGGACGCTCGGATGGACAGACAGACAGACTGGCAGTCAGACCAACAGGTAGACGGACGTGTAAAGCGGCTATGTGCCACAGGGTATTCGAGATGGCGGTACTTTGAGTGTTCTCTAGATTGACGAACGAATGGACGCATGGACGGAAAGACAGACTGGCAGACAGACGGACATGTAGACGGACGTCTAAAGCGGCTATGTGCCACAGAGTATGCGAGATGGTGGTACTTTGAGTGTTCTCTAAATGAACGCACGGACAGACGCGTGGACTGACAGACAGACAGACAGACTGACAGGTAGACGGACAGGTAGACGGACGTGTAGAGCGGCTATCTGCCACAGGGTATGCGAGATGGCGGTACTTTGAGTGTTCTCTAGATGGACGCACGGAAGGACGCACGGACAAACACACTGACAGACAGACAGACAGACTGGCAGACAGACGGAGAGGTAGACGGACGTGTAAAGTGGCTATGCGCCACAAGGTATGCGAGATGGCAGTACTTTGAATGTTCTCTATATGGACGCATGGATGGACGCACGGACGGACAGACAGACAGACTGGCAGACAGACGGACAGGTAGACGGACGTGTAAAGTGGCTATGTGCCACACGGTATGCGAGATGGCGGTACTTTGAGTGTTTTCTAGATGGACGCACGGATGGATGCATGGACGAACAGACAGACAGACTTGCAGACAGAAGGACAGGTAGACGGACGTGTAAAGCAGCTATGTGCCACAGGGTATGCGAGATGGCGGTACTTTCAGTGTTCTCAAGATGGACGCATGGACAGACGCACGGACGGACGCACGGGTGGACAGACAGACAGACTGGCCGACAGACGGACAGGTAGATGGACGTGTGAAGCGGCTATGTGCCACAGGGTATTCGAGATGGCTGTACTTTGAGTGTTCTCTAGATGAACGCACGGACGGACGCGTGGACTGACAGACAGACAGACTGACAGGTAGACGGACAGGTAGACGGACGTGTAAAGCGGCTATGCGCCGCAAGGTATGCGAGATGGCAGTACTTTGAGTATTCTCTAGATGGACGCACGGATGGACGCACGGACGGACAGACAGACAGCCTGGCAGACGGAAGGACAGGTAGACGGACGTGTAAAGCGGCTATGTGCCACAGGGTATGCGAGATGGTGGTACTTTGAGTGTTCTCTAGATGAACGCACGGACGGACGCGTGGACTGACAGACAGACAGACAGTCAGAAAGACGGACAGGTTAAAGACGTGTAAAGCGGCTATGTGCCACAGGGTATGCGAGATGGCGCTACTTTGAGTGTTCTCTAGATGGACGCACGGAGGGACGCATGGACGGACAGACAGACAGACTGGCAGACAGACGGACAGGTAGACGGACGCCTAAAGCGGGTATGTGCCACAGGGTGTACGACGCTCGAGATGACGGTACTCAGAGTGTTCTCTAGATTGACGAACGAACGGACGCACGGACGGACAGAAAGACAGACTGGCAGACAGACGGACAGGTAGACGGACGTGTAAAGCGCCTATGTGCCACATGGTATGCGAGATGGCGATACTTTGAGTGTTCTCTATATGGACGCACGGACGGACGCCTGGACAAAGAGACAGACAGACTGGCAGACAGACGGACAGATAGACAGACGCGTAAAGCGGGTATGTGCCACAGGGTATACGACGCGTGAAGTGGCGGTACTCAGAGTGTTCTCTAGATTGACGCACGAACGGACGCATGGATGGAGAGACAGACTGGCAGACAGACGGCCAGGTAGACGGACGCGTAAAACGGCTCTGTGCCAAAAGGTATAAGAGATGGCGTTATTTTGAGTGTTCTCAAGATGCACGCACGGACGGACGCATGGACAAACGCACTGACGGACAGACAGACACACTGGCAGACAGACGGACAGGTAGACGGACGTGTAAAGCGGCTATGTGCCACAGGGTGTGCGAGATGGCGGTACTTTGAGTGTTCTCTAGATGGACACTCGGACGGACGCACGGACAGAGATACAGACAGACTGGCAGACAGACGGACAGGTAGACGGACGTGTAAAGCGCCTATGTGCCACAGGGTATGCGAGATGGCAGTACTTTGAGTGTTCTTTGGATGGACGCATGGGCGGACGCACGGATGGACAGACAGACAGACTGGCAGACAGACGGACAGGTAGACGGACGTGTAAAGCGGCTATGTGCCACAGGGTGTGCGAGACGGCGGTACTTTGAGTGTTCTCTAGATTGACGCACGGACGGATGCACGAACGGACAGACAGACAGACTGGCAGACAGACGGACAGGTAGACGGACGAGTAAAGCGGCTATGTGTCGCAGGGTATGCGAGATGGGGGTACTTTGAGTGTTTTATAGACTGACGCACAGACGGACGCATAGACGGAAGCACGGACGGACAGACAGACAGACTGGCAGACACGCGGACAGGTAGACGGACTTGTAAAACGGCTATGCGCCACAGGGTATGCGAGATGGCAGTACTTTGAGTGTTCTCTAGATGGACGCACGGATGGACGCAAGGACGGACAGACAGACAGACTGGCAGACAGACGGACAGGTAGGCGGACGTGTAAAGCGGCTATGTGCCACAGGGTGTGCGAGATGGCGGTACTTTGAGTGTTCTCTAGATGGACGCAAGGACGGACGCACGGACGGACAGAAAGACTGACTGGCAGAGAGATGGACAGGTAGACGGACGTGTAAAGCGCCTATGTGCCACAGGGTATGCGGGATGGCGGTACTTTGAGTGTTCTCTAGATGGACGCATGGACGGACGCTCGGATGGACAGACAGACAGACTGGCAGTCAGACCAACAGGTAGACGGACGTGTAAAGCGGCTATGTGCCACAGGGTATTCGAGATGGCGGTACTTTGAGTGTTCTCTAGATTGACGAACGAATGGACGCATGGACGGAAAGACAGACTGGCAGACAGACGGACATGTAGACGGACGTCTAAAGCGGCTATGTGCCACAGGGTATGCGAGATGGTGGTACTTTGAGTGTTCTCTAAATGCACGCACGGACAGACGCGTAGACTGACAGACAGACTGACAGGTAGACGGACAGGTAGACGGACGTGTAGAGCGGCTATCTGCCACAGGGTATGCGAGATGGCGGTACTTTGAGTGTTCTCTAGATGAGCGCATGGATGTACGCACGAACGGACAGACAGACAGACTGACAGACAGACGGACAGGTAGACGGACGTGTAGAGCGGCTATCTGCCACAGGGTATGCGAGATGGCAGTACTTTGAGTGTTCTCTAGATGTACGCACGGATGGACCCACGAACGGAATGACAGAAATACTGGCAGAAAGACGGACAGGTGAAAGACGTGTAAAGCGGCTATGTGCCACAGGGTATGCGAGATGGCGGTACTTTGAGTGTTCTCTAGATGGACGCACGGAAGGACGCACGGACAAACACACTGACAGACAGACAGACAGACTGGCTGACAGATGGACAGGTAGACGGACGTGTAAAGTGGCTATGCGCCACAAGGTATGCGAGATGGCAGTACTTTGAATGTTCTCTATATGGACGCATGGATGGACGCACGGACGGACAGACAGACAGACTGGCAGACAGACGGACAGGTAGACGGACGTGTAAAGTGGCTATGTGCCACACGGTATGCGAGATGGCGGTACTTTGAGTGTTCTCTAGATGGACGCACGGATAGACGCATGGACGAACAGACAGACAGACTTGCAGACAGAAGGACAGGTAGACGGACGTGTAAAGCAGCTATGTGCCACAGGGTATGCGAGATGGCGGTACTTTGAGTGTTCTCTAGATGGACGCATGGACAGACGCACGGACGGACGCACGGGTGGACAGACAGACAGACTGGCAGACAGACGGACAGGTAGATGGACGTGTGAAGCGGCTATGTGCCACAGGGTATTCGAGATGGCGGTACTTTGGGTGTTCTCTAGATGAACGCACGGACGGACGCGTGGACTGACAGACAGACAGACTGACAGGTAGACGGACAGGTAGACGGACGTTTAGAGCGGGTATGGGCCACAGGGTATGCGAGATGGCGGTAATTTGAGTGTTCTCTAGATGGACGCACGGAAGGACGCATGGACAAACGCACTGACGGACAGACAGACAGACTGGCTGACAGACGGACAGGTAGACGGACGTGTAAAGCGGCTATGCGCCGCAAGGTGTGCGAGATGGCGGTACTTTGAGTGTTCTCTAGAAGGACACTCGGACGGACGCACGGACAGAGATACAGACAGACTGGCAGACAGACGGACAGGTAGACGGACGTGTAAAGCGCCTATGTGCCACAGGGTATGCGAGATGGCAGTACTTTGAGTGTTCTTTGGATGGACGCATGGGCGGACGCACGGATGGACAGACAGACAGACTGGCAGACAGACGGACAGGTAGACGATCGTGTAAAGCGGCTATGTGCCACAGGGTGTGCGAGACGGCGGTACTTTGAGTGTTTTATAGACTGACGCCTGACGGACGCATAGACGGAAGCACGGACGGACAGACAGACAGACTGGCAGACACAAGGACAGGTAGACGGACTTGTAAAACGGCTATGCGCCACAGGGTATGCGAGATGGCAGTACTTTGAGTGTTCTCTAGATGGACGCACGGATGGACGCAAGGACGGACAGACAGACAGACTGGCAGACAGACGGACAGGTAGGCGGACGTGTAAAGCGGCTATGTGCCACAGGGTGTGCGAGATGGCGGTACTTTGAGTGTTCTCTAGATGGACGCAAGGACGGACGCACGGACGGACAGAAAGACTGACTGGCAGAGAGATGGACAGGTAGACGGACGTGTAAAGCGCCTATGTGCCACAGGGTATGCGGAATGGCGGTACTTTGAGTGTTCTCTAGATGGACGCATGGACGGACGCTCGGATGGACAGACAGACAGACTGGCAGTCAGACCAACAGGTAGACGGACGTGTAAAGCGGCTATGTGCCACAGGGTATTCGAGATGGCGGTACTTTGAGTGTTCTCTAGATTGACGAACGAATGGACGCATGGACGGAAAGACAGACTGGCAGACAGACGGACATGTAGACGGACGTCTAAAGCGGCTATGTGCCACAGGGTATGCGAGATGGTGGTACTTTGAGTGTTCTCTAAATGAACGCACGGACAGACGCGTGGACTGACAGACAGACAGACTGACAGGTAGACGGACAGGTAGACGGACGTGTAGAGCGGCTATCTGCCACAGGGTATGCGAGATGGCGGTACTTTGAGTGTTCTCTAGATGGACGCACGGAAGGACGCACGGACAAACACACTGACAGACAGACAGACAGACTGGCAGACAGACGGAGAGGTAGACGGACGTGTAAAGTGGCTATGCGCCACAAGGTATGCGAGATGGCAGTACTTTGAATGTTCTCTATATGGACGCATGGATGGACGCACGGACGGACAGACAGACAGACTGGCAGACAGACGGACAGGTAGACGGACGTGTAAAGTGGCTATGTGCCACACGGTATGCGAGATGGCGATACTTTGAGTGTTTTCTAGATGGACGCACGGATGGACGCATGGACGAACAGACAGACAGACTTGCAGACAGAAGGACAGGTAGACGGACGTGTAAAGCAGCTATGTGCCACAGGGTATGCGAGATGGCGGTACTTTCAGTGTTCTCAAGATGGACGCATGGACAGACGCACGGACGGACGCACGGGTGGACAGACAGACAGACTGGCCGACAGACGGACAGGTAGATGGACGTGTGAAGCGGCTATGTGCCACAGGGTATTCGAGATGGCTGTACTTTGAGTGTTCTCTAGATGAACGCACGGACGGACGCGTGGACTGACAGACAGACAGACTGACAGGTAGACGGACAGGTAGACGGACGTGTAGAGCGGGTATGTGCCACAGGGTATGCGAGATGGCGGTACTTTGAGTGTTCTCTAGATGGACGCACGGAAGGACGCATGGACAAACGCACTGACGGACAGACAGACAGACTGGCTGACAGACGGACAGGTAGACGGACGTGTAAAGCGGCTATGCGCCGCAAGGTATGCGAGATGGCAGTACTTTGAGTATTCTCTAGATGGACGCACGGATGGACGCACGGACGGACAGACAGACAGACTGGCAGGACGGACAGGTAGACGGACGTGTAAAGTGGCTATGTGCCACAGGGTATGCGAGATGGCGCTACTTTGAGTGTTCTCTAGATGGACGCACGGACGGACGCATGGACGGACAGACAGACAGACTGGCAGACAGACGGACAGGTAGACGGACGCCTAAAGCGGGTATGTGCCACAGGGTGTACGACGCTCGAGATGGCGGTATTTTGAGTGTTCTCTAGATGGACGCACGGATGGGCGCATGGACGAACAGACAGACAGCCTGGCAGACGGAAGGACAGGTAGACGGACGTGTAAAGCGGCTATGTGCCACAGGGTATGCGAGATGGTGGTACTTTGAGTGTTCTCTAGATGAACGCACGGACGGACGCGTGGACTGACAGACAGACAGACAGTCAGAAAGACGGACAGGTTAAAGACGTGTAAAGCGGCTATGTGCCACAGGGTATGCGAGATGGCGCTACTTTGAGTGTTCTCTAGATGGACGCACGGACGGACGCATGAACGGACAGACAGACAGACTGGCAGACAGACGGACAGGTAGACGGACGCCTAAAGCGGGTATGTGCCACAGGGTGTACGACGCTCGAGATGACGGTACTCAGAGTGTTCTCTAGATTGACGAACGAACGGACGCACGGACGGACAGAAAGACAGACTGGCAGACAGACGGACAGGTAGACGGACGTGCAAAGCGCCTATGTGCCACATGGTATGCGAGATGGCAATACTTTGAGTGTTCTCTATATGGACGCACGGACGGACGCCTGGACAAAGAGACAGACAGACTGGCAGACAGACGGACAGATAGACGCGTAAAGCGGGTATGTGCCACAGGGTATACGACGCGTGAAGTGGCGGTACTCAGAGTGTTCTCTAGATTGACGCACGAACGGACGCATGGATGGAGAGACAGACTGGCAGACAGACGGCCAGGTAGACGGACGCGTAAAGCGGCTCTGTGCCAAAAGGTATGAGAGATGGCGTTATTTTGAGTGTTCTCAAGATGCACGCACGGACGGACCCATGGACAAACGCACTGACGGACAGACAGACACACTGGCAGACAGACGGACAGGTAGACGGACGTGTAAAGCGGCTATGTGCCACAGGGTGTGCGAGATGGCGGTACTTTGAGTGTTCTCTAGATGGACACTCGGACGGACGCACGGACAGAGATACAGACAGACTGGCAGACAGACGGACAGGTAGACGGACGTGTAAAGCGCCTATGTGCCACAGGGTATGCGAGATGGCAGTACTTTGAGTGTTCTTTGGATGGACGCATGAGCGGACGCACTGATGGACAGACAGACAGACTGGCAGACAGACGGACAGGTAGACGGACGTGTAAAGCGGCTATGTGCCACAGGGTGTGCGAGACGGCGGTACTTTGAGTGTTCTCTAGATTGACGCACGGACGGACGCACGAACGGACAGACAGACAGACTGGCAGACAGACGGACAGGTAGACGGACGAGTAAAGCGGCTATGTGTCGCAGGGTATGCGAGATGGCGGTACTTTGAGTGTTTTATAGACTGACGCACAGACGGACGCATAGACGGAAGCACGGACGGACAGACAGACAGACTGGCAGACACGCGGACAGGTAGACGGACTTGTAAAACGGCTATGCGCCACAGGGTATGCGAGATGGCAGTACTTTGAGTGTTCTCTAGATGGACGCACGGATGGACGCAAGGACGGACAGACAGACAGACTGGCAGACAGACGGACAGGTAGGCGGACGTGTAAAGCGGCTATGTGCCACAGGGTGTGCAAGACGGCGGTACTTTGAGTGTTCTCTAGATTGACGCACGGACGGACGCGCGAACGGACAGACAGACAGACTGGCAGACAGACGGACAGGTAGACGGACGAGTAAAGCGGTTATGTGTCGCAGGGTATGCGAGATGGCGGTACTTTGAGTGTTTTATAGACTGACGCACAGACGGACGCATAGACGGAAGCACGGACGGACAGACAGACAGACTGGCAGACATACGGACAGGTAGACGGACTTGTAAAACGGCTATGCGCCACAGGGTATGCGAGATGGCAGTACTTTGAGTGTTCTGTAGATGGACGCACGGATGGACGCAAGGACGGACAGACAGACAGACTGGCAGACAGACGGACAGGTAGGCGGACGTGTAAAGCGGCTATGTGCCACAGGGTGTGCGAGATGGCGGTACTTTGAGTGTTCTCTAGATGGACGCAAGGACGGACGCATGGACGGACAGAAAGACTGACTGGCAGAGAGATGGACAGGTAGACGGACGTGTAAAGCGCCTATGTGCCACAGGGTATGCGGGATGGCGGTACTTTGAGTGTTCTCTAAATGGACGCATGGACGGACGCTCGGATGGACAGACAGACAGACTGGCAGTCAGACCAACAGGTAGACGGACGTGTAAAGCGGCTATGTGCCACAGGGTATTCGAGATGGCGGTACTTTGAGTGTTCTCTAGATTGACGAACGAATGGACGCATGGACGGAAAGACAGACTGGCAGACAGACGGACATGTAGACGGACGTCTAAAGCGGCTATGTGCCACAGGGTATGCGAGATGGTGGTACTTTGAGTGTTCTCTAAATGAACGCACGGACAGACGCGTGGACTGACAGACAGACAGACAGACTGACAGGTAGACGGACAGGTAGACGGACGTGTAGAGCGGCTGTCTGCCACAGGGTATGCGAGATGGCGGTACTTTGAGTGTTCTCTAGATGGACGCACGGAAGGACGCACGGACAAACACACTGACAGACAGACAGACAGACTGGCAGACAGACGGAGAGGTAGACGGACGTGTAAAGTGGCTATGCGCCACAAGGTATGCGAGATGGCAGTATTTTGAATGTTCTCTATATGGATGCATGGATGGACGCACGGACGGACAGACAGACAGACTGGCAGACAGACGGACAGGTAGACGGACGTGTAAAGTGGCTATGTGCCACACGGTATGCGAGATGGCGGTACTTTGAGTGTTTTCTAGATGGACGCACGGATGGACGCATGGACGAACAGACAGACAGACTTGCAGACAGAAGGACAGGTAGACGGACGTGTAAAGCAGCTATGTGCCACAGGGTATGCGAGATGGCGGTACTTTCAGTGTTCTCAAGATGGACGCATGGACAGACGCATGGACGGATGCACGGGTGGACAGACAGACAGACTGGCCGACAGACGGACAGGTAGATGGACGTGTGAAGCGGCTATGTGCCACAGGGTATTCGAGATGGCTGTACTTTGAGTGTTCTCTAGATGAACGCACGGACGGACGCGTGGACTGACAGACAGACAGACTGACAGGTAGACGGACAGGTAGACGGACGTGTAAAGCGGCTATGCGCCGCAAGGTATGCGAGATGGCAGTACTTTGAGTATTCTCTAGATGGACGCACGGATGGACGCACGGACGGACAGACAGACAGCCTGGCAGACGGAAGGACAGGTAGACGGACGTGTAAAGCGGCTATGTGCCACAGGGTATGCGAGATGGTGGTACTTTGAGTGTTCTCTAGATTGACGCACGGACGGACGCACGAACGGACAGACAGACAGACTGGCAGACAGACGGACAGGTAGACGGACGAGTAAAGCGGCTATGTGTCGCAGGGTATGCGAGATGGCGGTACTTTGAGTGTTTTATAGACTGACGCACAGACGGACGCATAGACGGAAGCACGGACGGACAGACAGACAGACTGGCAGACACGCGGACAGGTAGACGGACTTGTAAAACGGCTATGCGCCACAGGGTATGCGAGATGGCAGTACTTTGAGTGTTCTCTAGATGGACGCACGGATGGACGCAAGGACGGACAGACAGACAGACTGGCAGACAGACGGACAGGTAGGCGGACGTGTAAAGCGGCTATGTGCCACAGGGTGTGCGAGACGGCGGTACTTTGAGTGTTCTCTAGATTGACGCACGGACGGACGCGCGAACGGACAGACAGACAGACTGGCAGACAGACGGACAGGTAGACGGACGAGTAAAGCGGTTATGTGTCGCAGGGTATGCGAGATGGCGGTACTTTGAGTGTTTTATAGACTGACGCACAGACGGACGCATAGACGGAAGCACGGACGGACAGACAGACAGACTGGCAGACATACGGACAGGTAGACGGACTTGTAAAACGGCTATGCGCCACAGGGTATGCGAGATGGCAGTACTTTGAGTGTTCTGTAGATGGACGCACGGATGGACGTAAGGACGGACAGACAGACAGACTGGCAGACAGACGGACAGGTAGGCGGACGTGTAAAGCGGCTATGTGCCACAGGGTGTGCGAGATGGCTGGTACTTTGAGTGTTCTCTAGATGGACGCAAGGACGGACGCATGGACGGACAGAAAGACTGACTGGCAGAGAGATGGACAGGTAGACGGACGTGTAAAGCGCCTATGTGCCACAGGGTATGCGGGATGGCGGTACTTTGAGTGTTCTCTAAATGGACGCATGGACGGACGCTCGGATGGACAGACAGACAGACTGGCAGTCAGACCAACAGGTAGACGGACGTGTAAAGCGGCTATGTGCCACAGGGTATTCGAGATGGCGGTACTTTGAGTGTTCTCTAGATTGACGAACGAATGGACGCATGGACGGAAAGACAGACTGGCAGACAGACGGACATGTAGACGGACGTCTAAAGCGGCTATGTGCCACAGGGTATGCGAGATGGTGGTACTTTGAGTGTTCTCTAAATGAACGCACGGACAGACGCGTGGACTGACAGACAGACAGACAGACTGACAGGTAGACGGACAGGTAGACGGACGTGTAGAGCGGCTATCTGCCACAGGGTATGCGAGATGGCGGTACTTTGAGTGTTCTCTAGATGGACGCACGGAAGGACGCACGGACAAACACACTGACAGACAGACAGACAGACTGGCAGACAGACGGAGAGGTAGACGGACGTGTAAAGTGGCTATGCGCCACAAGGTATGCGAGATGGCAGTACTTTGAATGTTCTCTATATGGACGCATGGATGGACGCACGGACGGACAGACAGACAGACTGGCAGACAGACGGACAGGTAGACGGACGTGTAAAGTGGCTATGTGCCACACGGTATGCGAGATGGCGGTACTTTGAGTGTTTTCTAGATGGACGCACGGATGGACGCATGGACGAACAGACAGACAGACTTGCAGACAGAAGGACAGGTAGACGGACGTGTAAAGCAGCTATGTGCCACAGGGTATGCGAGATGGCGGGTACTTTCAGTGTTCTCAAGATGGACGCATGGACAGACGCATGGACGGACGCACGGGTGGACAGACAGACAGACTGGCCGACAGACGGACAGGTAGATGGACGTGTGAAGCGGCTATGTGCCACAGGGTATTCGAGATGGCTGTACTTTGAGTGTTCTCTAGATGAACGCACGGACGGACGCGTGGACTGACAGACAGACAGACTGACAGGTAGACGGACAGGTAGACGGACGTGTAAAGCGGCTATGCGCCGCAAGGTATGCGAGATGGCAGTACTTTGAGTATTCTCTAGATGGACGCACGGATGGACGCACGGACGGACAGACAGACAGCCTGGCAGACGGAAGGACAGGTAGACGGACGTGTAAAGCGGCTATGTGCCACAGGGTATGCGAGATGGTGGTACTTTGAGTGTTCTCTAGATGAACGCACGGACGGACGCGTGGACTGACAGACAGACAGACAGTCAGAAAGACGGACAGGTTAAAGACGTGTAAAGCGGCTATGTGCCACAGGGTATGCGAGATGGCGCTACTTTGAGTGTTCTCTAGATGGGCGCACGGAGGGACGCATGGACGGACAGACAGACAGACTGGCAGACAGACGGACAGGTAGACGGACGCCTAAAACGGGTATGTGCCACAGGGTGTACGACGCTCGAGATGACGGTACTCAGAGTGTTCTCTAGATTGACGAACGAACGGACGCACGGACGGACAGAAAGACAGACTGGCAGACAGACGGACAGGTAGACGGACGTGTAAAGCGCCTATGTGCCACATGGTATGCGAGATGGCGATACCCTGAGTGTTCTCTATATGGCCGCACGGACGGACGCCTGGACAAAGAGACAGACAGACTGGCAGACAGACGGACAGATAGACAGACGCGTAAAGCGGGTATGTGCCACAGGGTATACGACGCGTGAAGTGGCGGTACTCAGAGTGTTCTCTAGATTGACGCACGAACGGACGCATGGATGGAGAGACAGACTGGCAGACAGACGGCCAGGTAGACGGACGCGTAAAACGGCTCTGTGCCAAAAGGTATAAGAGATGGCGTTATTTTGAGTGTTCTCAAGATGCACGCACGGACGGACGCATGGACAAACGCACTGACGGACAGACAGACACACTGGCAGACAGACGGACAGGTAGACGGACGTGTAAAGCGGCTATGTGCCACAGGGTGTGCGAGATGGCGGTACTTTGAGTGTTCTCTAGATGGACACTCGGACGGACGCACGGACAGAGATACAGACAGACTGGCAGACAGACGGACAGGTAGACGGACGTGTAAAGCGCCTATGTGCCACAGGGTATGCGAGATGGCAGTACTTTGAGTGTTCTTTGGATGGACGCATGGGCGGACATACGGATGGACAGACAGACAGACTGGCAGACAGACGGACAGGTAGACGGACGTGTAAAGCGGCTATGTGCCACAGGGTGTGCGAGACGGCGGTACTTTGAGTGTTCTCTAGATTGACGCACGGACGGACGCACGAACGGACAGACAGACAGACTGGCAGACAGACGGACAGGTAGACGGACGAGTAAAGCGGCTATGTGTCGCAGGGTATGCGAGATGGGGGTACTTTGAGTGTTTTATAGACTGACGCACAGACGGACGCATAGACGGAAGCACGGACGGACAGACAGACAGACTGGCAGACACGCGGACAGGTAGACGGGCTTGTAAAACGGCTATGCGCCACAGGGTATGCGAGGTGGCAGTACTTTGAGTGTTCTCTAGATGGACGCACGGATGGACGCAAGGACGGACAGACAGACAGACTGGCAGACAGACGGACAGGTAGGCGGACGTGTAAAGCGGCTATGTGCCACAGGGTGTGCGAGATGGCGGTACTTTGAGTGTTCTCTAGATGGACGCAAGGACGGACGCACGGACGGACAGAAAGACTGACTGGCAGAGAGATGGACAGGTAGACGGACGTGTAAAGCGCCTATGTGCCACAGGGTATGCGGGATGGCGGTACTTTGAGTGTTCTCTAGATGGACGCATGGACGGACGCTCGGATGGACAGACAGACAGACTGGCAGTCAGACCAACAGGTAGACGGACGTGTAAAGCGGCTATGTGCCACAGGGTATTCGAGATGGCGGTACTTTGAGTGTTCTCTAGATTGACGAACGAATGGACGCATGGACGGAAAGACAGACTGGCAGACAGACGGACATGTAGACGGACGTCTAAAGCGGCTATGTGCCACAGGGTATGCGAGATGGTGGTACTTTGAGTGTTCTCTAAATGAACGCACGGACAGACGCGTGGACTGACAGACAGACAGACTGACAGGTAGACGGACAGGTAGACGGACGTGTAGAGCGGCTATCTGCCACAGGGTATGCGAGATGGCGGTACTTTGAGTGTTCTCTAGATGGGCGCATGGATGTACGCACGAACGGACAGACAGACAGACTGACAGACAGACGGACAGGTAGACGGACGTGTAGAGCGGCTATCTGCCACAGGGTATGCGAGATGGCAGTACTTTGAGTGTTCTCTAGATGTACGCACGGATGGACCCACGAACGGAATGACAGAAATACTGGCAGAAAGACGGACAGGTGAAAGACGTGTAAAGCGGCTATGTGCCACAGGGTAGGCGAGATGGCGGTACTTTGAGTGTTCTCTAGATGGACGCACGGAAGGACGCACGGACAAACACACTGACAGACAGACAGACAGACTGGCTGACAGATGGACAGGTAGACGGACGTGTAAAGTGGCTATGCGCCACAAGGTATGCGAGATGGCAGTACTTTGAATGTTCTCTATATGGACGCATGGATGGACGCACGGACGGACAGACAGACAGACTGGCAGACAGACGGACAGGTAGACGGACGTGTAAAGTGGCTATGTGCCACACGGTATGCGAGATGGCGGTACTTTGAGTGTTCTCTAGATGGACGCACGGATAGACGCATGGACGAACAGACAGACAGACTTGCAGACAGAAGGACAGGTAGACGGACGTGTAAAGCAGCTATGTGCCACAGGGTATGCGAGATGGCGGTACTTTGAGTGTTCTCTAGATGGACGCATGGACAGACGCACGGACGGACGCACGGGTGGACAGACAGACAGACTGGCAGACAGACGGACAGGTAGATGGACGTGTGAAGCGGCTATGTGCCACAGGGTATTCGAGATGGCGGTACTTTGGGTGTTCTCTAGATGAACGCACGGACGGACGCGTGGACTGACAGACAGACAGACTGACAGGTAGACGGACAGGTAGACGGACGTTTAGAGCGGGTATGGGCCACAGGGTATGCGAGATGGCGGTAATTTGAGTGTTCCCAAATGGACGCACGGAAGGACGCATGGACAAACGCACTGACGGACAGACAGACAGACTGGCTGACAGACGGACAGGTAGACGGACGTGTAAAGCGGCTATGCGCCGCAAGGTATGCGAGATGGCAGTACTTTGAGTATTCTCTAGAAGACGCACGGATGGACGCACGGACGGACAGACAGACAGACTGGCAGACAGACGGACAGGTAGACGGACGTGTAAAGTGGCTATGTGCCACAGTGTATGCGAGATGGCGGTACTTTGAGTGTTCTCTAGATGGACGCGCGGATGGGCGCATGGACGAACAGACAGACAGCCTGGCAGACGGAAGGACAGGTACACGGACGTGTAAAGCGGCTATGTGCCACAGGGTATGCGAGATGGTGGTACTTTGAGTGTTCTCTAGATGAACGCACGGACGGACGCGTGGACAGACAGACAGACAGACAGTCAGAAAGACGGACAGGTTAAAGACGTGTAAAGCGGCTATGTGCCACAGGGTATGCGAGATGGCGGTACTTTGAGTGTTCTCTAGATGGACGCACGGACGGACGCATGGACGGACAGACAGACAGACTGGCAGACAGACGGCCAGGTAGACGGACGCGTAAAGCGGCTATGTGCCACAGGGTATGAGAGATGGCGTTATTTTGAGTGTTCTCAAGCTCGACGCACGGACGGACGCATGGACAAACGCACTGACGGACAGGCATTTAGACTGGCAGACATACGGACAGGTAGACGGACGTGTAAAGCGGCTATGTGCCCCAGGGTATGCGAGATGGCAGTACTTTCAGGGTTCTCTAGATGGACGCATGGACGGACGCACGGATGGACAGGCAGACAGACTGGCAGACAGACGGACAGGTAGATGGACGTGTAAACCGGCTATGTGCCACAGGGTGTGTGAGATAGCGGTACTTTGAGTGTTCTCTAGATGGACACTCGGACGGACGCACGGACAGAGAGACAGACAGACTGGCAGACAGACGGACAGGTAGACGGACGTGTAAAGCGCCTATGTGCCACAGGGTATGCGAGATGGCAGTACTTTGAGTGTTCTCTGGATGGACGCATAGACGGACGCACGGATGGACAGACAGACTGGCAGACAGACGGACAGGTAGACGGACGTGTAAAGCGCCTATGTGCCACAGGGTATGCGAGATGGCGGTACTTTGAGTGTTCTCTAGATGGACGCCTGGACGGACGCACGGATGGACAGACAGACAGACTGGCAGACAGACAGACAGGTAGAGGGACGTGTAAAGCAGCTATGTGCCACAGGGTATACGACGCGCGAGATGGCGGTACTCAGAGCGTTCTCTAGATTGACGAACGAACGGACGCATGGACGGAGAGACAGACTGGCAAACAGACGGACATGTAGACGGACGTGTAAAGCGGCTATGTGCCGCAGGGTATGCGAGATGGTGGTACTTTGAGTGTTTTCTAGATGAACGCACGGACGGACGCGTGGACTGACAGACAGACAGACTGACAGACAGACGACAGGTAGACGGACGTGTAGAGTGGCTATCTGCCACAGGGTATGCGAGATGGCGGTACTTTGAGTGTTATCTAAATGGACGCACGGATGGACGCACGAACGGACGCACAAACGGACAGACAGACAGACTGGCAGACGGACGGACAGGTAGACGGACGAGTAAAGTGGCTATGTGCAGCAGGGTATGCGAGATGGCGGTACTTTGAGTGTTCTATAGACTGACGCACGGACGGACGCATGGACGGACGCACGGACGGACAGACAGACAGACTGGCAGACACACGGACTGGTAGACGGACTTGTGAAACGGCTATGCGCCGCAGGGTATGCGAGATGGCGGTACTTTGAGTGTTCTCTAGATGGACGCACGGATGGACGCATGGACGAACAGACAGACAGACTGGCAGACAGAAGGACAGGTAAACGGACGTATAAAGCAGCTATGTGCCACAGGGTATGCGAGATGGCGGTACTTTGAGTGTTCTCTAGATGGACGCACGGACGGACGCATGGACGAACACACGGACGGATGGACAGACAGACTGTTAGACAGACGGACAGGTAGACGGACGTGTAAAGCGGCTATGTGCCACAGGGTATTCGAGATGGCGGTACTTTGAGTGTTCTCTAGATGGATGCACAGACGTACGCACGAAGAAACGCACTGTCGGACAGACAGAAGACTGGCAGACAGACGGACAGGTAGGCGGACGTGTACAGCGGCTATGTGCCACAGGGTGTGCGAGATGGCGGTACTTTGAGTGTTCTCTAGATGGAAGCACGGACGGACGCACGGACGGACAGAAAGACCTGGCAGACAGACGGACAGGCAGACGGACGTGTAAAGCGCCTATGTGCCACAGGGTTGGAGATGGCGGTACTTTTAGTGTTCTCTAGATGGACGCATAGACGGACGCATGGATGGACAGACAGAAAACTGGCAGACAGACGGACAGGTAACGGACGTGTGAAGCGGCTATGTGCGACAGGGTATTCGAGATGGCGGTACTTTGAGTGTTCTCTAGATGGAGGCACGGAAGGACGCGCGGACAAACGCACTGACGGACAGACAGAGAGACTGGCAGACAGACCGACAGGTAGACAGACGTGTGAAGCGGCTATGCGCCACAAGGTATGCGAGATGGCAGTACTTTGAGTGTTCTCTAGATGGACGCACGGATGGACGCATGGACGGACAGACAGACAGACTGGCAGACAGACGGACAGGTAGACGGACGTGCAAAGTGACTATGTGCCACAGGGTATGCGAGATGGTGGTACTTTGAGTGTTCTCTAGATGAACGCACGGACGGACGCGTGGACTGACAGGCAGGCAGACTGACAGGTAGACGGACAGGTAGACGGACGTGTAGAGCGGCTATCTGCCACAGGGTATGCGAGACGACGGTACTTTGAGTGTTCTCTAGATGGACGCACGGATGGACGCACGAACGGACAGACAGGCAGAAAGACGGACAGGTGAAAGACGTGTAAAGCAGCTATGTGCCACAGGGTATGCGAGATGGCGGTGCTTTGAGTGTTCTCCAGATGGACGCATGGACGGACGCGTGGACGGACAGACAGACAGGACTGACAGACAGACGAACAGGTAGACGGACGCGTAAAGCGGGTATGTGCCACAGAGTATGCGAGATTGCGGGTACTTTGAGTGTTCTCTAGATGGACGCATGGAAGGACGCACGGACAAACGCACGGACGGACAGACAGACAGACTGGCAGACAGACGGACAGGTAGACGGACTTGTAAAACGGCTATGCGCCACAGGGTATGTGAGATGGCAGTACTTTGAGTGTTCTCTAGGTGGACGCACGGATGGACGCACGAACAAATGCTCTGACGGACAGACAGACAGACTGGCAGACAGACGGACAGGTAGGCAGACGTGTAAAGCGGCTATGTGCCACAGGGTGTGCGAAGATGGCGGTACTTTGAGTGTTCTCTAGATGGACGCATGGACGGACGCACGGATGGACAGACACACAGACTGGCAGACAGACGGACAGGTAGACGGACGTGTAAAGCGGCTATGGGCCACAGGGTATTTGAGATGGCTGTACTTTGAGTGTTCTCTAGATGGATGCACGGACGGACGCACAGACGGACAGACAGACAGACTGGCAGACAGACGAACAGGTAGACGGACGTGTAGAGCGGCTATGTGCCGCAGGGTATGTGAGTTGGCGGTACTTTGAGTGTTCTCTAGATGGACGCACGGATGGACGCATGGACGAACAGACACAGACAGACTGGAAAACAGAAGGACAGGTGTAACGGACGTAAAAGCAGCTATGTGCCACAGGGTATGCGAGATGGCGGTACTTTGAGTGTTCTCTAGATGACGCAACGGACGGACGCATGGACGAACACACGGACGGACGACAGACAGACAGACTGGTAGACAGACGGACAGGTAGACGGACGTGTAA